>OZ026808.1:13795970-14078878 GCA_964023185.1 Macaria liturata
TGTTCTGCTATCAATTCGAAGTATCTCTAAACATTTTTTTATATATCTTCAACATTCAGGCTTTCGACCCTCTTCAGCTTTATTATATTATGTACTTATACCTTTAGTACTCACAACTAACCTAGGTTTCTTACACTAAATACGTAATCCAGCTACTTAAATACAATCACGTTCAACAAATAACAGCTGATGTGTTTTGTATATTTGTATGTTCCGTCCTGAAATAATAGCATTACGACTATCATTTTGATACCCACAAAATTGTTGCCTGGAAAAGTTTGAATGTAATTAATTAAATAAAAAAGTGTTTTGACATGGAGGATTAAAATTATTTATAGAAAAATCTCACCCTCTGGAAATCAACGGGCGTTTGACGTCTGCAAGACGCGACGTGGAAGAAGGGGTAGAAATGAAGCGACACGACTCTACTGGATCAGGTAAATTATAATTTTGATTTGACCTACCGCAAAAAAGAAAGATATTAATTAAATTTGCGCTAGTATAATTGTTGTAATTGGACAAATATCTCGTATAATTAGATTTTCTAAAGATTTTATTACATACGATCAATATTATATTTTTCGAAATGTATTATGTCCACAAGTTTGTAGCAAAATAAAATCTAGGTGACATATTTAAGTTAGATCTGGTAGTATTTTTTCCCTTGCTCCTAAAAATAGGCCAAACAACTAACTTCCGAAACTTTTCTAAATGTATATCACTACCAATTTCTTTATTTATTTAGCACTAGACTAGCGCTGAACTAATCTTGTAAGCAATTTTCAATGTATATGAAAACACAATTAATCATTTCTTATTTTGTTTTTTTTTTAATTTACCCGAGTGGAAAGCACCAGCTCCGTATGGTCGTGGCCTGGCGAGAAGACGTCAATCTGGCAGAAGCTGTTCTGGATGATCACGTGGCCCATCAGCCTGGTCCTCTGGATGACGATCCCTGACTGCCGCCGCCACCCTCGCCTGTACCCAGCCACCTTCGCTATGTGCGTTACTTGGATCGGAGGCGTGTCTTATTTGGTTGCTTGGATTATTACTATTCTTGGTAAGTCCCAATTATAGAAATTATATTGCCCGGAGTATACGACGCTACTTGTACAAGCTAGAGCAAAGAGAATATATAGAGAAATTTAAAGTATTATGGAAGGAAATGTAAATTATGAGACAACTTCTTTAGGCTTTTCTAAAGATTTGTAGAAGTGCCCCCTTTTATGTTGTAGTTACAAGTAGTATGTTAATTTTTCTTCCCTTGTTTTTATGTTTTATTATTGTAAATAAAGAACTTCTATAACTACTTGCCTGGAAGCGATCACTCAAGGTGATAAGGCCGCGCACTACATAGTAGTCCTTTTATTATATATTTTTTTTGTGTGTAATAAAGTTGTATTGTAGTCCAGTCATTATAGTAAGTTTACCTCGGAATTCGAGATACCCAACTGTAAGTCTGTAAATACTTGTATATTGACACCCTAAAAGTTGGCTCAAATACTATATATGGTAGGGTGTACGCGACTATTAAATTTCAATCATTTTATTGTGTTGTGATACATTTAAGAAATTAACAAGTTTAGGATGGCTGGCCATCAAAAAACAGACCACGATGTTGGCATGCGGTATTCGAGATTACATATTTAGATAAATAAAATACCTGCTTAGTTTACTTTCATAAACTGGAATACGGCAGTCTGCTTAGCCATAGGAGCTATAGTAAATTAGTTTTTTTTTATGTCCCAGGCGATACGCTGAAAGTTCCGGACAGTATCACAGGACTAACAATCCTGGCTGCAGGCACCAGCCTTCCTGAAGCGGTCTCTAGTGTTCTCGTCACAAATCAAGGTATATATTACTTACTAGTAGACGCCCGCGGCTTCGCTCGTATTATTTCCTAAAATCTATTGGAAAATCTTATTTCCTAGTTCTTTTTGTGTGTATTTTTTTAGTTGTGAAAATGTCCTAGAAAATTGATATAAAAATAAAACTCTTCAGAAAATGCTAAAACTCCTCGTAAAAATCCAAATTATTGGACATTTTCTGATTGCTTCGTTAGCAATGAGATAATCTTGCTTTTACAGGATAATCGCGATTAAACTATTGTTGCACCTTAAAGAGTCTACTAAAGAGTTTATTAATCGAATAACTATCTACAACGTAGTTTTTCATTTTTTCATTTTCATTTAACTACACTTAGAACATAGACATCAAAGTATCTTAGTAGACGACCTACATAGAAACCACAACATTGCCAATTAATACGGTTACAAGTACTGATGGCAAATTCTATGTATCTATTGGTGACATAAGCTGGGGGAGAGTTCTAGTAATAAATGAATTACCTATTTCCTATCTTATTATAGTGTGTTACTGCAATTGATTTGTTAAAATATTTACCTCAATTGACTATACCTACTGACTTAGGTTTGGTGTAAGGTGGTGTTTAGGTACAATATTAATAATTCTTAGCTGCGTTGTTTCTGTATAAATATTAGTATACATAGGCCACTCTAAATTATGAAGACACGTCACATCATTGCAGCTTGAACATGGAACAAACAAACCAACAAGCATACTTCCGGTTTTACCACGAATCCTGTGTTATGGGTATTTGTAAGTTAGGTTTTTTTACTTTAGACAGTACATTTTTGTCCGATTAAGATATTGTTATTTTTGGTTTGCTTATAAAGTATTGAAATAAAATATACGGTACTTATTTTATTTGCTTCTAAGTGCTAGAATAGTAAAGCGTTCTAATGTAGCACACCTTAGAGATGCAGGTTCGATTACTACCAGTCTTGATTATTTTTGCTCATGTCCAAATAAGACTATAACTTTTTCTTATTTACAGGTCACGGCAACATGGGCATCAGCAACTCAATCGGTTCAAATACATTCGACATATTGCTTTGCTTGGGGCTGCCGTGGCTGATCAAGTCATTGTTCTACCCTTCTTACCCAGACAATCATTGGGTAAGTATACAAATTAATTACACATGAATTTTCTACCTAAAATTATATTTGTGTTTGATATTTACCTAAAACTAGACTTACGATTTAATTAGATTTAAAATTAGTATCCTTATTATAAGCGTCTTAAGATACCAAGGTCTGGCATAATTTTAGTACCAATAGTACCAAATTCTACAATGACAATATCTCTCGTAGATGGAACTCTGCTAATGATGATGATAATGAACCTTATATGGTGACGTCACCTGCCGGTCTCAACGGAAGACCAGTACTGGATGCTCGCACCCAGCACATGCTGAGTTGGGGCCGGGTTGTGACATACTTCTTATGTATCATATTTTTTTATGTCTATTTTCATGTTTCATGTTACAATATTTTTTTTTTATTCTCATTATAAGGTGACCTAAAAAGTCTCAATCCTCTAGTTGCTCTTCGCACAATAAAATAACAGTTCAAATAGACCACAGTTTCATTGTAACAGATGAATTGACGCTCCAATCGTCGAAACTACGGAGTCATCTGCGATGCTCTTATTATCCTATTCTGTAACGCAATCTTCTCATTATAGGCATATGTAGACGCCACCACCGGCCGGACATAAGTCAAAACCACTGACCGTTCGCACCGTTCGGACGAATTTAGCCGCTCAAATCCACAAATTTAAGCGCTATGATACCACTTACATATGCTGTACGAATTACGAGCGACACTATCAATTTAACTTTACCAACCAGTTTTATTAGAAAAGATGGGGTGAACGTATTTTGGGATGCAGTTGTTGTTATTGTCTTGAGAGACCTAGGTTAGTTTGCAATAATGTAGTGCATGGATTAACTTGCACGTGTGTGTGTTTATTACTTTTTAACGCTCAAAAATCGGTTTACATGAAAATTTGTGCAGAGGTGGAATAGATCCTGCATACACCTTACATAGGGTTAGGATACCAAACCAAAGATACCAAAAATATTAACATAATTTTCTTCCTACCAGGTAAACATAAACTCGAGTGGCTTAATCTACAGTGCGATATCCCTGCTCTCAACACTGTTCGCGCTCTACGGCAGCCTTGCCCTGAACAAATTCCAGCTGGATTGGCGCGTCGGAGTCACTTGCACTGTTGTGTACCTTGCATTTCTGTTGCTAGCGTCGTTGATAGAGCTTAACGTGTTCTTCGTAGTGAACTTACCTGTATGTCCACACTGAATCGATTTTAGAGTTCAATAATAAGACAAGATCAAGAGGTGTCAACATCTTTACCTACAAGGCGCAAATCGTTAGAACAGAGATTCATTGGCAGAGATTGGTTGGCAGCAGCCAAGCGTTGGTCTTCGTCTGAGTTATAAGAAACTTCTGGGGGTCTATAGCGTTGGTCACCCTTCAGGACTATTACACAATTTCTTATTAATATTTAATGTATGAAAGACTCCGACTACCAAATTGGGGCTTGGATAATTAATTATCAAATCACCCATTGGCTGTTCAGAAGATTCAGAAAATCGCATTTTGCATCGCATACTTCAACAGCTATAAGTTGGCGATATCGATTCATTGCTATTTTAAAGACGTTTTAACTGCATTGTAGGATTGTAATTACATCGGTGGAGATTTAATGTGTAACTTACACATGTTCTTCCATTATTATTAAATAGACAGAGATATAAACATTTTTGTAAATTACCGACATACAACAGTAACACATTTTTTATCAATTCAAAGTATGTACACATTGTTTGTGGATCAAAAACACATAGCATATGGAATTATGGATAAAGAAATAAAACATTTACTTGTAGTAGCCTTGCAATATAAATCTAATTGTGCCAGCTTTTGAGAGTTAGTAAATGTGTTGAGAAATATTTTGTTCGTATTGAGAGTCGAATGGTTAAGTTAGAAATGTTATTTACTTGGAATTAAATTCTATACTACAATCAAATGAAGCTTTCATCGATGTTTCCACATTATGTGATTACTCGAATTTATTACGAGAGCATATTTCTGATACCGTACTTAGTGGTGAATGTAGAAAGTACCTACATAATTATGTTCCTTTTTCTAGGTTAGGTACTAATAAATGTTTAGCGTATGTTTTATGCTAGGTTTTAAGTAGTCGTTAAATAGATTTAAATATAAGAAAGATTAGATAGATAGATAGATATACACTTTATTAAAAACACCAGCACGATACAGAAATTTACAAAAAATATTAAAACTTAAGCCTAGTGTCTTAACTAGCGACCTTATCGCTAAGAGCGATCTCTTCCAGGTAACCAATCTGGCAGGGATAAGACGCAAGTATAATGGTAGACGAGGTGTTTTAAATGTATGTGAAATTACATAAATACATATCATAAAATAAACATACATAAATAGCAAAATAAACAAATACACTAATACATACTTCTATACATATAATGCTAAGTTATAAATATATGTCAAATAACGATAGTTACAATAGCATATACTTTCTATACAACTTGAGAGGACAAATACAGATTAAAAACTTTGTTTTTGAATTATGTATGTGTATTATGTAGTAATTATTAAGTTTGGTGTTTGTTTACTGTAGTCATAACTTTAGTTCAGTAGATCAATAGTTCTAATATTATTATATTAGAACTATTGATCTACTGAAAATAAATTTATTTTTTTATTATTGAAAATAAATAATGTTCTAATTCAGAGAGACATTGAATTGTTTTATTTTATAATGTCTTTATTTATTGACTAGCTGGTGCGCGCGACTTCGTCCGCGTGGAATAGTTATTACCATAAAAACGGTTCTAGTGAGTTTACCTTAAAAGATAGACATATACTGTTGCGGAAATTTTGTTAGATCACTTCAAGAGGAATAATTCTTTCATACACATTTTTTTGATATATTGAACCGTTTTCGCAGCACACGCAACGGAAGCCCTCAAAGATGAATATTTTTTCCCGTTTTTTCCACATTTTCTATTGTTTCTTCGCTCCTATTAGTTGCAGCGTGATGTTATATAGCCTAAAGCCTTCCTCGGTAAATGGTCTATTCAACACAAAAATATTTTTTCTATTCGCACCAGTAGTTCCTGAGATTAGTGCGTTCAAACAAACAAACAAACTCTTCAGCTTTATAATATTAGTATAGATAAGAGAAACAAAGTTACATAGATAAAAGTACTAAAATGAGTACTTTGAATAACACATGACCCTTTATGGAATAAATCATGTTGTTATCACTGAATATATACAACACATGAAATTATTAAAAAATACTTTTAACCAGTGACAAACTTTATTAACATACTCCAGTTTTCGTAACGCACTGAACAAAGTTGTCTATATTTGCTAAATGTCTGTAAATCTATCTCAATAAATGTTTTCTATTCTATTCTATTCTAAAATCCATAATATTACAAAGGCGAAAGTTTGTGCGTGTGTGTACGTTTGTTACTTCATCATTCTCTACTGATTTGAATGAAATTTGGTATGGAAATAGATAAAACTCTGCATTAACAAATATACCTATACTTCTTTAATTCAGATTTACGCGGGTTATTCCACAGGCCATCACTTGTGAAAAAAAACATAAAAGTAAGTAAGTGAACCAGTGGTAAACTCTATTATTCATCTCTTAGTTCTATAAATAATATTATTGAGACTTTTTAAGGACTGTAGAAGACATAATTATGTTTAAAATCTATTGACATTTAAAAATGTATTTGTTAGCTTGTTCTTCACTCTATTACTGAAATCAAGATCACTGGAAGGGACTAGCTGACATAGCTCGGGTGTGCCCTCACCCAGTATGTTAGGTAGTAATTAAGAAATATTGTAACACTTTTTCTGAATAATTAAATTTTGAATTTGAAATTTTGAATTGAAGTTCGTAACATAATGAACAAATAAGCCATAACGATAAAAAACATAGCCCACCGGTGTGTAAAGAGCCTAAGACGATTACATCTACATTATCAATGAGCAATTACGAGTCGCAAAAACTGCACTTTCGCTTCACACTCCGACCAAGAGAGGAGCCGCTTGCTTATTAGCAGATGACAAGTAGCAATCAACAGCACGGCAACGACATAGACCAATTGTGGACTAGCCTACGCACGCCTTTATGTAAGTTAATAAAATAAATATTTCGGGACATTGCATACAGCGTCCTCTAGCCCCAAACTAAGCAAACGTCTTGCGAACCTTAGCAAACCAAGTGGCATAAGTATAGTATAGGTATAGTAATTATACGTGAACTTTGAATTTTCAAAAAATATAATGTTACCGGTAACTAACAAACAACTTTTGAAGGGTGACGTTAATATAAATCAACAACTATTGAACTTCTGTTTTACGAATTTAGGAAATTCATTATATTTAATAATAGTGACAGGCGGTGATGAACTTTTGTATGGAACAGATTTATTTTATTTGCAAATTTTTAAATTATTGAACTACCGTATTACACCCTAGGCTGCAGCTACGGTTAATCTATAAGGTAAATCAGACAGGCTGTAGTCAAACGCAAACCTATCCCACGTAAAAAAATAATTTTGACGTATTAAAGCTTAAATTATGCGTTAGTCACTAGTAACCTTGTTTAGTATGTATCGATTGATTCCTATCCAATCACACCCCACCTGTCACACTGTTACCGGTTGGGAATTATTTCATATAACATTGTGGCAAGTAGTCACGTTGTTACTCGTTTATTCACACATGTTTTATTTGATACCTGAGTTCTATAACACTATTGGAATCTGACACTGTTGACTTTAATTTCAAAGACATTTGTGTAAGGCCTGTCGTCTAATCGTGCTATGTCGATACAACGCGGTAGTATCATAAATATGAGTATGATTAGAATCTCACGTTACCTATTCGTACGTAATATTTTTTCGCGATTTAATAGATTCAGATGCGATTTTGTAATAATAAGTGAGGAAAATAATTAAGGTAGCAGGGAAAAATGGAGAGGAGATGCATATATTGGACTGAGTAGAGTGCCTTGGGAGATGCTTATGTCCTATACCTTATCTTATAATATTATTATAATAGGATATTATTATTTATGTTTAATAGGATCCTATTAACTATTACTAGCGGATCCGACAGACTTCTTCCTGACCGTGGACTCATTTACACTTTAGTTTAAAAAAAAATACACATAAAAACCATCCTTGAACGTCAACGAATATTAAAAAAAAGAACTGGCCAAATCGGTCCAGGCGTTGTTGAGTTATGCACTTACCAACACATTTTGCGATTCATTTTTTCGATATATAAGAAGATTATTTATGTTTCTAGCCTATAATAGGCTGATGATGATGATGAGTAACATTTGAGAACTAGTTATTTTACAGAATATATACCTAAGTTTCACCATTAACAAAAAAGTCGCTAGTGTGTAAATGACATTTTAGGAGATGTTTTATTGAAACCACTGACTAAAATAAAAAAAAATGCATTGTGGATTTGGCAATGTAGAATGTTGAAACCATCAAGCGATAGTTTGTTCAATTTTTTTTCTTTATTTCCGCCTTATTTTGGTCGGGTATTAGCTCATCTAAACTCATCTAAAACAAGGAGGATCTACCAGTAAGAAGTCTTCTTCCTTACGTATAGAAATAGCGACACTTGTACTCTTGTACTCTGTACTTTGTGCTATTGCCGAGAATTTACGAATTAGTTTCTGATATTTTTTATACTGTTAATATCTCTAAAGACTTAGCTTTATTGATACACACTAAAAACTTAGTTTTACTAAAACAGGCATACCTATTGCAAAGTGACAAAAACCGAATTTGGCAAAATGACAAAAGATAAAACCGAGGAAAACCAAATTGTACATGCCATACACCATAGAAGGTAAAAATAACGCACCATATATCTATTCTATATTATCTATTAATTAATTTATTTATCATCCAAAACGCACTAAAAAATAAAAATATTGCACTCTTGGTACAAAATTCAAATATATTTTATCTTTACCTCGCTTTTTCCCACGAACAGTAATACATATAAGGTTCGCTTAGACAAGTTATGTGATAAAACTTTCCCCGGTCGGGGCATTACCCCTTAGATCAAAACAATAGCCTGTGACATAAGCCACATCGAAAAATACTCGTTTCGTCATCGCTTCACGACTTTTCCATTCCAACGCTATCATAAAAAACAAGACAATACATAATAGGCATTTATAATTAGAAGTAAAACACGCGAGTTAAAGACTTGCACGCATCCATGTGTAGTCTACCTATAGTCTTATATACCTACATAAACATATGTGTAGTTATAACAATTAAACGGTATTGGCATCTATACCATAATCAGTATTCGTTGATTTAGATTAATTTATAGTTGTATAGAAACTCGAAAAAAATATTGGTATAAAAATAAAAAAAAAATAAAAAAAAAAATTATCACTTAAAATAAAAAAGAAGACATCTTTTATTAGCTTAATTTTAAATTGCAAAACCTAGAGTTTATTTCGATTACTTTATTTACAATAATAAAATATAAAAACAAGGGAAGAAAAACTAAACATACTACTTCTAACTACTACAAATAGGGGCACTTAGAAAATCTTTAGAAAACCCTAAAGATAATCTAAGTGCTCCAGCCCACTACCAGAGGGCAGCGTGCCCAGCATACTGGCCGCATTACCACGCTGGATGGCAATGCTGATACGTTGAGCCAGAAAAAGGCCAGCATTGAGAGTTTGTACTTAAGTGAAAATATTATTCCTTCAAAGCTAATTTTATTTAACCGATTTCGATAAAAAAAGAACTAGAGACTGGATTTAAATAAAGCTGTATAGACAAAAGTAACACAGCACATTAGAACGCTGCATTAAAAAAATACTTTACCTATTTTTTCAAATGCTGACATAAAAAATAATGCATTATATTACGGTAGTACTGAACAAAATCTATTACTAATTTTCAAAACCAGACAAAGAAAAAAAAATACAATGCATTCTGATCTTATATCAACATAGCTAGTCTATATACCCAATTCTTTGTTTTAACAAGTCCCAGTATAGCTAGGTAGTCGTATTGTGTAGCCCTCCCGCTGTGCCGGAGCATATGAAATAACAAGAGGAAACAAGCCGCTTCCTCGTTCAGCAAAAACTGCCAGTGATCTTCTCACAAATATAATTGCATACTCGGTTATATTACAACCATTACAATAGACGCACGCAAATTGTACACAAATGCAAAAGTAGTATGAGATACATTTATTTGATCCAGTGATCTAAATAATGCATATTCGATTTTCAATTGGTAGGTATACAACTACTCTGAATTGGGTGGCGTAAATATTAATAACATAAATCAAAAACACCAACTTAAATAGGTTTTTCTGTTATTTGACATAATAATCGAGCACTCACAAACATAATCGTAACAAACAGTTATTAAACTTAATTGGCAAAACTCTCTATTAATAATATCATAAGGTTCTTACTTCATATTCAACTAAAATTAATTATAAAACACTTAAATAATATTCGTCTAATAAATCTATCTTGGCTTTGGTAAAATAGAATTTATCAATCTTTCCCAGAGGCTAGGTTTTTTTGTGGTCGCTGGATACGGCGGCAGAGAAGACATGCATACTCGGAAAGGTTTTTCAGAAGATCCTTGTACTACAAATGGGTACGGGTGTTTCAGCAGCGGCGTCGACGTGGTCCCGACAAGGTTGATGGTAGATTTCGGGAATGTCAGAGGTTGACTTCGAACGACTTGCCTTGTGCTCTCACCTCCCAAGTAAATGATAGGAAAAGTACTTGATCTGATCGGTCTCACAGTAACAGTCCTCGGCGTGACAGGCCGACCAGTCGTAGACGACGTCTCAATTAACTCCGGGAAAATGGAATCATCGTATTGGACGTCCCTAGAATCATCAAATGGAGCGACGTACACCACTTGCTTGAGACCATTGATGTCCTGAACCAGCTTTGCGTGTTCTTTAACGAGGTCATCCTCTTTGGGAAACAGCTTGTCTAATCTTCGAGACATCATCATATTCGCGTGAATGAGGCTCATTGGATTTGATGTCGAGTACACTCTCGATTTAGCGGTGGGTTTGCGGGAACGCCATTCTGCGGAATTTGATAGGAAACTTGTTTTAAATTTTGGTGTGTTATTTTATTTGTTTCTCTTCTTTCTCTGTTTTATAAAGGTGGCTCCGGTGACAAACAAATTATAAAGCGGGCGACTATCATGGTATGGGCATGTTATGCGTAGAGAAGAGAACCATGTCACATGGAAGAGTATGTGAACATGCTGTACTGAACATAAGGTAAGTAGAAAAAATATTTTTTTGTTTCTGTTTATTTTTACATTTCACACATTGGGCTTAATATTATATTGAAATCTAGGTTTTTTATATGTAAGTATCGTGTTTACTAATCTATTTTAATTGTACATAAATGTAGTTAGAACACTTTCATATAAAGGTTCATATGTTTACATAAAAGTGTTCTTACTATATTCAATTGTAATAAAAATAGATTAGTAACACGATACTTATTACATATTTGAATTAGTTTGTTAGCAAAAGGAACTGAGATAGAGCTGGCTCGGGTTAAATATGTTAGAAACTTAAAAATCTATACCTAGATGATTGTGATATAAACGTTGTGCCACGGTTCGTAAGGCAAATGCTTAAAAAATTGATCAAATGTATGAATACTTCTTACCTTCATTATACGCTCTCCCGAATCTGTGAGTCTCCATTTTCGAATATTCGTAGCAGTTCAACTGTAATATAAGATAAACAAACGTATAAACAGAGCGATAAAGATTGCAGGATAGAGATCTTTATTAGCGTTAAGTGAGTGAACATAATCCACTCAGTAGCTATGGAGTTCAATAACTTGCCAGTGGCGGTTGTACAATGCAATTTCGCTGCTTATGAGCCTAATGTATGGCGTGGTACACACTATATATAGAAATGTAAGTTCGTATATAACTCTTGTAATCTTCTTATATATAAAAATGAATCGCAAAATGTGTTGGTAAGCGCATAACTCAACAATGCCTCAACCGATTTGGCCAATTCTTTTTTTTAAATATTCGTTGAAGTTCAAGGATGGTTTTTACGGCGAGAAAAATTCGAAAAAATACCGGAAATCTCTAAAAACCGCCCTTTTATTTTTCCCATACAAACGTTTTCTAACTAACTAAAGAGCAAAAGAGTCAACAGGCAGGACGAAGTCTGTCGGGTCCGCTAGTATAAGATAAGATAATATAATTAGAAAATATTGTACATATACTATTTTGCAGTTTAAGATTTTTTAAACAGTTTTATTTTATCTACGCCCTAATTCCCTTATAAACAGACACAACAACTTAAATTCATTTCAGCTAATAAGGGAATTTGAATCGAATGCTTTTAATTAATACCAGATGATTTAAGGCTAGGCAATTCAACTAGAAGTCAAACTAAATAATTTCAGTTATACAGCTAAACCTAAAAAAACTAATTGATATATTGAATTAAGCATATCATATACCAAGTTAGATACGATCACAAAATATAAGACCGTTGATGCGGAAACCTATGGATAATGCAAAAATAATCTCTTGTTGGTGAGAGAGCCTAATGATGATTCTTCTTATCGAGTGAGAGTGGCCAACTCTGGTTTCGAGAGTTTAACAAGCCGCCCTAAGGGCCTCTGACATGGCTTAACGAATGCCGTACTAGACAAACAGCATGATGATGCTACTCGTATATTATACACTAGCTGTGCGCGCGACTTCGTCCGCGTGGAATAGTTATTTTGGGCATCGTATTTATTTTTACAAACTACCTCTTCAGCTTTATAAATTATAGTTACCTATGACTTGAACCGTTTTCGCAGCTCACGCAACGGAAGCCCTCAAAGATGAATAATTTTCCCCGTTTTTCCACATTTTCCATTGTTTCTACGCTCCTATTAGTTTCAGCGTGATAAAATATAGCCTAAAGCCTTCCTCGATAAATGGTCTATTCAACACAAAAATAATTTTTCAATTCGGACCAGTAGTTCCTGAGATTAGCGCGTTCAAACAAACAAACAAACTCTTCAGCTTTATAATATTAGTATAGATTAAGAACAAAATAGTTAGACTACCGCATATTTAAGTGGAATCAAATATACATAATATTTAATACAATCTCAGTCCTATAATTCCAGAATCTAAATTATTATTATTAAATTAGTTTTACTTATTAAACAAGTTTTTACAGGTCTTACATACATATTTATACTTAGCCAGAGACACAAAATCGGTCTTATTTGAAATTCGTCCTATAAAAGATATCAGGTGCCACTATTTTTCTTCATATAGTAATTAAATTTTATGTCACAACTCACAACAATAGGCTACAACAAAGGACTGTCATTCATAAGTCACATAAGTAGGAACCAGGAATTAAAATGTTATCTTAATCGTCTTTATAACGGCTATCATGCAAAAGAAACCAAGTATAATGGAATGCGAGCTATAATAACTTGAACATTTAATTAGCTAAGTACGAATCAAGTTAATGTAGGAAACTAGGTGTTGGATAGATTACAATCACACGAATGTCACGAACCTAACATATGGACAACACGAATTAGCCACTAAATTTAGTTTTTATTTGACTTTCAAAGACAAGAAGTGTGAGGCTCGGCGGTTGTGGCGTCGGTTTTACATCCTTACAGACCCCGGTTCGAATCCAGCCCTACGTCAATTACTTTTTTTTCAAGTTATACGAGTAAGCACTCGCGTAAATTAGAACAACATGAGATAGACTAGAAGACTTTCCTAACGAACTAATTCTGTGAAGGAGTAACAACCTTCAGTAATAAGCAAATAATATAGAACTTAAGGAGAAAGAATACGAGGTTCCATAACACTTGTTTGCTCACAGCATTTAAGATTTTGACGTTCATAACCGATGAAAAACTGATCATAATAATCAGTGGCAACAGTTATACAGTTTCAAGTAGTCTTTAGAGTGATGAAGATCGGTTCTGTGTGTTTATTGCAAAATGGCCTAGCATCCAACAAGTATGGGACAAGGTTTGAGATAAATTGTAGATTCTGTCTGATCTACTGATTACAAAGACTATCATGCCATCTTCAATCAATCTTCAATCATCTGCAATGCTTCTAAGATGGATTGAAAAGTCTTGGCTACAGAAATCGATACTCTTATACCAATTTGTGAAAGACCTGTCTGTGAAAGATCTAGTTACTTATATATCAGTTTATTAGTTTAGTTAAAATTGTTTTATATAGGTAATAAAAAATAAGTGGTAGACCTATGACAACCTATATAACTTTTACCTTCTTAAATTGTACAAATTGACGATGCCCCTATACAGCTGACAACATAATACTATTGTATGTAATGAATGAATTAATGTAGATTTAAGAATTACTGATTATTATTGTTTCTAAAATTATTTAGTATACAAATTTTGACGAAGCCAATTTGGAATGTGATTCCCCTTAATTTTATTAATTAAGGTTGTGAATGTGACTTGACATGTTGGCAATAAATGATTTCATTTCATTTTATAGGGAAATGATGAAAAAAACATGATAAATGATTTCATTTTTTTTATCGCAGGTGAAATTAGTAAGTAAAAACCATTACAGTTTCGGTAACATCAAAGCAACAATATCACAGGCGGAACGAGAATCAATGACAGTAACAAGCTACTAGCGTTCTATTGTAATTATATCCCAGCGTTTCATGAACGCACCCGACATGCGATCAGCGAAGCGTGTGAATCACACGTTTTCCTGAAAATGTTCGGCGATCTTAATTACCAATCCATAAATTACATCATGGCGTATGTGGCACGTATTTTTGCTTTAATTTCGCTTGTCACTAGTCATTAGGTATGATTAAGTGCGTTATCAATGTAACGGTCAGCACTCCTAATTTAAACGCACGCTACATTTTCTTGTACATTCAAATTGTCGGTATATGAAGCCACTTCCGCAAGATTACAGGCAAAGATAGTACGTAGACGTACCTACTCATAGATAAGTTACTAATCTACCTGCAAAGTGTTAGTTAGTTAGATTATTATAATTCGCATAAAATTATGGTTCAAGGAAGCGAGAGCTTCAAACTTCTACAAAATGATTTTGATAGATATATCTATAACAAATAAAATAAAAAAATAAAAATAAATATTTCGGGACATTGCACACAGCGCCATCTAGCCCCACACTAAGCAAACGCTTGTGTCGTGTCAAATACAATCTATAAAAATTTACTAAACAGTAACACTAAGTACTTATCTATATCGAGTGATAGAAAGGAAGTACGGGTATCAAAACTTTGGATAACTGAGACGTGGGCTAAGAGAGACTGAGCAAGTTGACTTTCAGATATTTATTACATTTACTAAATGTAATATTATTAGTTGGATTTTGTTTGTGGGGGATGGATCCACTGGAAAGAAGTGGAAGTTATTGCTATTGAGTGTTGTATGGAATTTTAGCGGTTTAAACGTAAACATCTATCAGTACCTACGATTATCTTAGTAGAAACGGTAAATTATTTTGGCAATGATTTAGTAAAATATGAGCATATAATTGGATTTTTTGAACTGTGTGTAAGTTTATGTAAAATACAATCCCATTACCTATATCCAAGTGTGACGATTATTTGGGGAAAATTTCAGGTCTTAACACCTTTAGTTTCATGTACTTACAATGACCACTGTACCACATGATAGACCACAAAATAAGTATTAAACCAAAAATAGGTTAAAAAAACTTGACAAAAACTACAAACCTACAAATAAAAGCGGTCTTGTTTTTATTATAATGTATATGTAAGTATGTAACATACGTTTTCTTAAGCCACTCATTTTCACTTTTTTCATTTGCTTACCATCAGGTAAACTAAGGCCAAGAGCAAACCCGTACTAGTAAAAAAAATGGTGGAAAACATTCGCGTTTTACCTACCATTTCATTTCCATCCAATCACAATGATACCATGTACCTCTAGTCTTGAATTTCAAAACTACGATATTATGTTGCACCCCTATCATGTTATGTATTTTAAACGAAATTTTGTTCTTTTGATACAGAAACTATAAAATGTGTGAGAGATGAGACATGGCTTAAAATACTCGTATATAATATAATATAAATACATATAATAGATATAAATATAAATACATATATAGTGGAAAATATGACTTGACTATCATGAAAGGGTCGAACGTATACAGTTGTCTTCCGGCTGATACTAAGAATTCCATGACCGACAACATATTTAAAAATAAATTGAAAAAGTGGCTCGTTCAAGAAACATTAACTATTCCATGGACGAGTTCTTCAATATAGATAAAATCTACTTAAATGGTAATGGTAGAGATTTAATAAAATAATAGTTATAACTTATATTGTGTCTAATATAAGTTATGTACAATTGTGATAATTCTAATTGACGTGTAATATTTTGCTTACAAATAAATTGATAATCTGTTATGTGAATGAACGCGAGCTGATTCCAAATATTCCGAACATGGCTATTGAATTAGAAAAAACTAATATCTCAGGTATTACTCGCATAAGCTTGTTTACATAGCATAGCTTTTAAACCACTAGCAAAACGATTCTTAAACGCAATTAGCGACTAAATTGTTTAATACAAATAGCTAAATATGTTTAAGAGTCATTGTGAAAGCGGTCCTTAGTATCGGTACTCACATGTTTGGCGGGCGGCGGGACATACTGTCGACTCTGCGAAAAGAACCCGAAGTTTAGGGTCCCACTGACAGCGAGAAGAGACGAGATCCGCCACAGAACCGACCACAGCCACATCGTAACTTAGTACTGCGCGGAGACACCACCCCTCCACTGGCGAATGATTCTTGATGGGGATGGGGGAACTTATCATTTCACACACAACGTATACCGTACACTGTGTATTTACATCTTAGGCTACAGTAGTGCTACATCTAAGCGAGTGTGGCTCAGCGGTCCCAGTGTCTGCTTCTCATCCAGACGCACCCTGGTTCGAATCCGGCCCTACACTAATGACTTGTATTTTCAAATTATGTGTGGATTTGCACTCGCTTAGCGGTGAAGGAAAACAACGTGAGGAAACCGACATGTCTAAGGACCACAATATCCGAGGACACGTGTGTTCCGTGGAAGGACCTGGGCGCGGGCGCCCACCACGATGTACGTATCTACACAAGATAACTAACGAATTAATTCTGCTGGGGAGTCACGACCCTCAGCCATGAGGATATACGACTCACAGAGAGTGCTACATCAGGAAGGCTGTAGGCAAACGTTAGCCTGTTCTGTGTTAAAAAAAATCTTTTGAGCGCCACGGCTTTAGGTGTTGCCACCCGTGCGCTATTTCCATACAAACTGTTATACATTTAGACTCAAAACTAAGATGAGAAAGACTGACGGCTTACATCTCAAATCGTTGGTATCTAAACAAAAAAAAAACGAAAGGCATAGGTTATGTAGTTTTTAAGTTTTATCAAAAAATATGTTTCATACAAATTATTTTAGTGATCTCTTCAAAAAAATAAATCATCAGCACGTTAACCTATTCCTTTCCACCTTAATTTCTAGAACATTTTCGCCCCGTCCCATAGTTTTCTGTCGAAGAGCAAAAACGGCTGAACGGATCATCATGATTTTTGGTATGTAGGTAGTATGAGGTCTTAGGAGTGTCATAGGCTTTACTTTTTATTCTGATATGATGCGAGCAAAACTGCGGGCGTCCACTAGTTTAGACCTAAAATTGTAGTTGTCTTGTTTTATGTTAAAGTTGCTATAAAATATGTTCTAACACGAAGTTTTTTTAGTAGTGGATTACATGAATTTGTCTATGCAGGGTCTTATCAAATCTATCTTCATACCAATTTTCGTCGAATAGAAGATACTGATTTATTTAAGGTCAACTTACATTGCATAGATTCCCCAAGCTGTACCTAAGTTAAAGTTTTTATTGGATACATTTCGAGCAGTGTGCAATAATATAATCTTTCTGTCGGAATTCCACCACCCAACAAATAGAATAGCACGTAGATTATAACGTTGCTTAACATCAGGCAAGTTGTAGTCAAGCGTGAGCCTATCTCATATAAAAAAACAAATGAAACCTACCTAGCACGGTGTGTTCTCTGCTAATAAATAAAATGATTATTCTTGTAAGACATTAGGCAACCATTATTATTCCACTTTATACTTATTTATACTTAAACTTATACAAAGACAGGCTTGTTTAAAACTAAAACATCAGTCACAATAAGGTATCTTTATTACAAATGGTATTCCAAAGGACACATTTATTAATAACAAAGAATTAAAATTTGTACGCCAATCGGCAGAATGTTTGATTCGACAATTCTTTGTCACACCTACGTTTAAAACCTTCGATCGTCAAAGTTTAAAACCAAGAAAGTATATATTTTGACATGTAATTTTAATATAAGCAAATAAAATGTTATTCCAAGTACAAAATAAATTATACCAAAAAACTTTTAAAATATAAAATAATATGAAGCAGGCGGATGTTCCAATCAGCCACCGGTTGAAAAGGTAAATTAAATATACATAAATACATGATATAGTGGTCTTTAATAGTATATAATATTGTATATAATATTAGTGGTATAGAACTTGAAGTCATCATTATTTTCACACTGTAATGTACAAGAGTGATCAATTTCAGTCACATCACAATAATTTCACAATATTATTATATATAATATATAATTTCACAATATTATAGTTTTTTCAATTTTTATCTTATTTTTCGTCAAATTCCGAATCAATAATCGGTATTAAAAGTCACAGTAATTTCACAATATTATAATTCTCCATTTAAAGTCAAATTAAAACGACTATTAATTATTCGCAATCATTTTAAAATATTATCATTACTATTGAGTCAGATTTAAAATGTTATAAAACACAATTGCGTCGATAGAAAAAGCAAAAGCAATCTTAATAATTCAGTTCACGATACATCAGCCTATCAGAGAACAGCACGAGTTTTTTTTAATCTGTACTTTTTCTGTACGTTTTTTAATTGGCGCAACGCCACCATGTATGCTTATTCATTTGGTGCAATTGCATGTGCTTCTACACTATTTAGTCATATCGTCACTAATGGTATAAGACAAACAAAAAACGAAACTACAAACAAAAATATAACTACATATAGCTAACACGACATAAGGTAATAGTAATTCGACAAGTCTAATTCGTATATATGATCTATACGATTTAAGTTTTTTTTTTAAATACACATGAGCCACTTGTATTGTATATTTACATTCTTAATTTATATAAGATAAATGACGTCATATTCAGTAACTTGGTTACGACAAATCACGTATCGCAAATACTCTGATGTATTTATTAAAAATGTATCATCACACCAACAATATTGTATTGATCAGATATACATAACAAAACAATTACTGCTTTTTAAAAAAAAATATTTTCGTTTAGTAATGACAAACTATTAAAATTGCTGAATATTATCAAAACTCTGAACTGAATGTTAGTAAAGGTGTCGTTTAGCAAGCTATAAAGCCAAAAAAACAATGTTGACCAATTTTCTTATGATGTTGATTGAATGTGTTCAGATATTAAAACGTTATACATGAAGATCTAGCCGGGCACGAAATACAATGAGAATACTGAATAGTACGTCCTTATCCTCGAGCTTAACTATCTGCGATTTACATTTGAAAAGAGCTAATAACCCTACCAACCTATTTAAAACGGGAGGTACACAAAATTAAAATTATAATAATACACAAACATATCACAAATGTAGAAATAATTATAAAATAGGTATTAAATTATTCTTGCTCATTCTTTGCTAGTTACACGACCGAGATTTTTTTTTAAACACTTTCTCTTTACAATGGTAAAATGAGACGGATTTTCGATACATAATGAATCAGACATATTTGTACGCTGACAGCAGAAATAACACAAGAGAAGTGAATCTTTTATTTTTATACCTTAAAAAATATCTGAGTAGTGAAAACAGCAATAAATACACCCATTGGGAGAGACCAATC
Organism: Macaria liturata; assembly: GCA_964023185.1. Taxonomy (NCBI): domain Eukaryota; kingdom Metazoa; phylum Arthropoda; class Insecta; order Lepidoptera; family Geometridae; genus Macaria; species Macaria liturata. The sequence goes on from OZ026808.1 coordinate 13,816,004, forward strand.
ACGATTCCTTTGGAAACATTTATACAAGTAATCACTACGCCTTAAGTATAGTAAGATTTACAAGAAACTATATTCAGTATTTTTAGCACAGATATAAATCCAGTAACATGATCTAGTGGACACGGGTCTCGCCTCTCCACGAGCCATCATAAACTCTTGTTGCTCTCACGAACGTCAGTCCGGAAAAACGACTATTTTTCTTCTAGTGTATAAAAAGAACAACGGTCGGTATTTCGGACCGATATGTACATACGTGGAGTAAACACATTTCGATGATAAATACAGTAATTCTTTCGTAATTAGTCAATGACAGAAGAGACTTATAGTGTCTATATGTACTGCTAGGAAACACGAAGAAAAAATGTTTTGCTTCTTTTTTAAATCTGTTCTAAGGAAAGACACGTCTCATATACGTGTTTCTGTATATTACCGATACCTTTATTTATAATATATTAGACCGAAGACGCTCCTTGAGCGTTGACAGCTCTATACGAGTTGCGGTCGCTTTGACATCTATAACAAATAGCAAACATTATTATCTTTCTGTACACGTTGAAAAGTTGCTTTGCCGCTGATTCTTGATCTTACTAACACTTGATATGGGAATTTGCACTCGATACGTGCGTCAGCTCTCTTAGTACAATCACTGGGCCACATCTGAAACAATGCGGAATTTGGATTACAAACATATAAAATCACTCAAGTTATCTGTCTTAGTACAAAAAAGTCTAAAAAAATAATTAAAAATAAAGACAAATCGGCATAGTTCACAAAACATTTTTCATTCGAATGTTGCAATTGAAAAATAAATGTTCCCTTAGTAATAAGATAAATCTATCATATTTTCATAACGCAAGCGCAATGCAAAATGTTAAGAAATCCGTTGTACATCAGGAACTTGATTGCAGCTAATTCATACTGAAGGGATTGGGGATTTCAAATTTCAATCAACGAAAACGATAACCTAAGTGTTTTATATAATAATATAATCAAGAAAACAACGTTTTTCGGTTTTGTTTTGCAGTTAATTTTAATATAAATCTCGCTAGAGCAATATGCACTTCGCTTTTTATAGCCAATTTATACGTATAACACAGGCAACCTGTATTATCTATTTAAAAAATAAATAACCTTGATCTATTCAGCAACTCTATCTCGACGCATAACAATAAGCCAGCTCGTGTATTATGGGTACTAGATAACTGACTGATAACCTATGACATACTTTTCTTTAGTGCACATGCATAATGCATTTACCTATTATGTGTAGAAAAAATCAGACTCAAGCTGATATTGCAAATAAAAAAATCCTTGACGTACAGGGATCGACTCCGTGACCCCCAGGTCAGAAAGATAAATTAAATACCAACTTAGCCAAGCAGGACAGGCAGGAGATGACACTTAGAACAATATGAAAATATAGAAATATAGTGCTTCTAATATTATTATTAGAAAAAAAAATCAATCAACACTGACACTGATTGACGTTTGATACATACAATGTGTTTGCACTTGCACATCTTGTGTCCTTTTCTTTACAAATACACTTGTGATTTCGAAAATAACAAGTATTATTTATTTAAGAATTGTTCAAGATATAAGTTCCTTTCTACACTTTTCGACTTTCACATAATATGAAACTAGGCATCGTGCAGCTTGCAGCAGCAGCAAAAATTACATACTTGTTTGTGATAGAAAACCTACTACTGTGAATGTAATATCTTAGCCAGCCATAACTTATGTCATATCGCAATGCACAACAATTTTGTAGATATCTTCAAAATCCTGGCGATATGTCAAAAGGACATATCTATGAGTGTGTATATATTTAACATAAATATGTCCTTTTAATATACGGTCGGGAAATTACATTATTTATGTCATTCAGACATCATTTGATACTAGTAAAATCTTCTTTCTTCTTCATTCGTTTTCTTGAAATAATGAGGGTAATTTACAATGGTATTATTCACCGCTAAGCGAGTACAAATCCACACATTCATTATAGATTGTGGACCGCACTACCGTACCATAATCCCAGTATCACCACCGAACATATAATTAATCTATTCTTACAGCATTTATAGAGAATAGTCTGCATTCTGGTGTCGACGTTAGGAAGAAAATAACATGATATGAACAAACATAAAAAAATATATAATTACCTTAAGTTTTAGGCTTGATGATTTGCGCATTCTTTTCGGCAGGTTTGGGCGGTTCTTTGGTCGCCTCGTTGGGTTTCGGCGCCGCCGTCGCCTTCTTGTCTGCAGCTTTCTTGGCGACTACACTGTGCGAAGAATACACGTGGTTCTCAAACTGTCGATACATGCCGAATGTGGCGGAGCAGACCGTGCACTTGTAGGAGAGATGAGCCGGCTTCAGCGCCATGTTGTGGTCGCGGGACACGTGAGCCAACAGCTTCCTTTGGTACGCCTGGAATGTGTTAGCGAGCAAATTAATAACTTATAACGGCCATTGCTGTAGAAACAGAATCATTTTACAAACTTGGTTAACCAATTATTCTATCAGGTAGCAAACATACAGAGAAAATGCAAAAGAAGCAGGACTAGAAGCTTTTATAAAATAAAATAAAATAAAATTTGTTTATTTTGCATAATTTCATTTTACAAAAAGATATTGGAATCCAAAGCCTCCCGAACTAGTTTTCACTGTGTCTCGGGAGCCGATGGCTTCTCCCTGCTTACAATTAACACATAAATAAACAGAATGCCAAAAAAATAATTAAGAAATGGTAACATTTAAATAAAAACATAACAAACATTAAGATTTATCAAACATAATGAGTTTTCTTAACCTTGCATATTTTTATGAAATACAAAAAAAAAAACAAAAACGTTATGTTTTTAAATTCAATAAAGATTTAAAAAAAAAAAATTAAATTTTCTCAAATGATTTGTATAACTTAATAGTATTTTTAATTTATTTAAGAATATGTATTTAACAATATTTTATTTTATTTTATTTATCAATTTCATCAGCAAAGATTTATTTTATTGTGTTATATGAGTTCATTATAGTGCGGCAAAATGGCGCCTATGTGTGTGAATTGAAAACAAAAAAGTGTGTGTTAATACTCTCACACCTTTATAAAATAAGCTCTTAATATGGTTAAAAAGTCAAGAGTATTCTAATCTTTCTAAGTCTGATCTGCAGTATCCGACACACAAGCTTCAGTTTAGTTCGGGGCTGAGGGTCGAACTCTGGTATGGATCCACTGACAGTTTTTTATAGCATGTTTCATGAATATATTATATTATTTGGTTAAATGTATCACCATTTATATATATATATATACATATATATACATTGTTTTTGTAAACTTTAAGAAAATAAAGATTTTGTATTTGTTTTTTTTTTTTTCTTTACAAGTAATGGGATTGCACTTGACCGTAATTCGCATGATGGTAAGCAATCATTACGGTCTAGGATGGAACGTGCAAGAGTTGTAATCGAATGATGCATACCCTTCCGCAAACCGGACAGCGGCCCGCATCCTTGCCTTTGTTCGCGGCTTCTTGGATGGCGCTAGTGACGAGACCGTGGGACCCCAGCAGGTGTCTCTCCAGGCCTTGATCGGTGAAGAACCTGAAAAGTAATTTTTTTTATAGATTTCTTGCGCTTCGCTTTCAACCATTGACCATTATAAATATATGAAATGATTAGCGGTGCTCGCGGCTTCGCTCGCATTAAGAAGTAAAACTTCCATCCCCTATTTCGCCCCTTTAAAAGTGGCACTTCCCAAAATCCTTTCTTAACAGATGCCTACATACGTCATAACATCAACCTGCATGCCAAATTTCAGCCCAATCCGTCCAGTGGTTTGGGCTGTGCGTTGATAGATCACTATATCAGTCAATCAGTCACCTTAGAGTTTTATATATTTAGATTAGATTCAAAGGTTATGCCATACATAGTTCAAAAATGTTTTATTATATTAATAAAAATAAAATGAAAGATTTTATAAATCAATAAAGTTATGCCATTATTACAATATTTTATAATAATGCATTTCACTATAAGAGTTTACAACTACTAGTAAGATAACAAGTTACAAAAACTTACTTAAATTGACATTTTTGACAGTTAAGTGGAGGCCTGTTGTAGATCATCTTGGGGTGTATTTTGATCCTGTGAATCCATTGCATGTGGTTGCGCAGCTGTTCCAAATCTTTGATGTATCCATCGCAGATTTCACACATCACCACACCTTTGGCGTTGGCGGCGCTGATTGGCTGCACTGCTTTCACTGGACGAGGTACTGGCTTCTGTGGATAAATATACAGTTTAAGTACATATCGAAGAGCAATAGTAACTAGGTATGCATACACAAGCAATGTTTCGCCCACTGATAAAGCAAAGCCTAGATAACATTAGACATACGGCACCGTAAATATTGATGAAATTCTGTTAGTCTGCTGCAGTCGGCAATGCATGTTATGCCAAAATAAAAGTAATATCTTACATTTAAATTTTAACTTTCTGGCTAGCAGCTCTGGAATTGTCGTAAAGATTCTTTAGGCTTATTGTGTTTGCTGAATTCTTACCGGGACATTAATCTGAGTAGGTCTCATGGGGGCGTTGAGTACCGGCAGTCGGACTGCAGTGATGGTGGGCGGCCGCGGAGCTATCTTCGGGGCTACTGCGATGGAAGTCCCGACGATGGAACCAGTTGGTGTTCGCCCGTACGCCAACACGGGGTTGTACATGACAACGGGACGGACCTTGCTCAACTGAAAGCATACATTGTTTTCAAACACATATCGATGGAAAATGTTATAAAGTAGCTCCATATAGAAATGTTACATATAAAAAAATACAAACGCTGTATTCTTTAAAATAATCTTTTATCTAACTTACTTTTGGTATTTTTGCCGGATGTTCCCAATCAATAGGTGGAGCCAAATTTGTTTCAGGTTTGAATCTCTTCGCACAAGCAACAAGGTGGCGGGCCAGCTTTCCTTTCCCGTGGTCTTCGAAGGGACAGTTGACACATTGATGCGGAGGCAATGCTCGCTCCAATCTCCCTTTGACCCCATGTTTATCATGCATATGCATCAGTATGTTATGTGCGTTTTGAGGCTCGTGTGAACAGAAATTGCAAATATACAGATTGTTTTTCATATGTGGTGTCTCCATGTGGGTGGCCATTGCTATTTCTGATTCGGTTTTGAAGCTGCAGAGTTTACATTTTTTCATTTCAAATTTGTAGGGTTTATTTGACTTCTGGCTTATTTCTAGATTCTTTGTTAGTTGTGCTATTGAAGCTTTCCTTTTTTTATTGTCATGGCCAGCTCTGTTTTCTCGTCTCAGTTTTCTGTTCTCTTCTTTCAAAAGATCAGTTTGTACATATTCTTGAACGAGATTTGTGCCAACATTCATAAAGAATTTTGCTAAGCTGAGATTAAAATAGTTATCGGTAACTGGGGGCGGAACCTCTTCTACAATATCCGGTTCCTTGGTTTGACTATCCTCGTCACTTATATCGTCGTCTTCAGATTCTTCAGATGATCCATCCCACGAAACATCATCTTCTTCTTTTTTTTTACGACGTCTTCTTTCTGAAATCAAATGCACAATATTAGACGTAGTACACATTTTATGAAAATAATAAATAAATAAACTTTTGTACAAAATCTTACCTCTTCTCTCAGCTTTCTCAGCCTTTTTCTTTTCTAATTCTTCAGGCGATAGTTCTTCCTCTGATTCTTCCACTTCTTCTCCTCTGTCTTTTTTTTCCTGTCTCTCTTGTTGTCTCTTTGCTTTCTCGGCTATTTTCCTTTCTAAAGCTTCTTTCGCCTCTTTTATTCTTTCTTCTTCAAGATTTTTACCCAATTCGTCCACAAACTTTTTGAATTCTATTGAAGCAGGCTTTTCATACACGTAGGGTACTATGAATGAAGGAGCCTCTACAACAAACATATCGTCCGACAAAGTGGGCAGTATGGGTGCTGGTGCCACCGGATTGCAAATCGGGGTGGTCTGGACCGGAGTGCTCCTAGCTTCAACCTTTTTAGGAGTTATACGGATACCTTTCGCGGCCATGGATTGACATACACTCGCTGTAGATTTGTTATTTTGGACTGTTTTAGAATCTGTCAATTTGGGTTTCTTTGTTTTAGACGCTAGATTTTGAATTATTTTCAGATTCTTTGCTTTCCAATTTTGTTGGTGTGGTGTATTTCCTTCCCCAACTTGCACCTCTTGAATTTCATCGTCAGATTCGTCAATTTGTTGCACATCGCTGTATCTTTGCGTCCGTTTCACAGCTCTTCTGCTGCGGCGCAACTCTGTGGAAGAAGGGGTTCTGACATTTTTCTTGCCCCTGGGTGTCTTGGGTATTTTCTCTACAGCGGTAACTACACAGTCGTCTGACACGTCACTTCCGATTTCATGTATTTCTGGACTTTTTGGAGGACCGTTCTTCTTGTCTGTTTTATCACTATCAATAACAATGACATCATTGCATTTACCGGAATCATTACTTGAGTCATCACTATTGCCAGAAGAGAGACTTACAGTATCATGTGCTCCTTGCTCTTCTATTGAGTCTAGAGAATTTTCATAACTGCTATCCTGTGAATAGTTACATACATTCATATTTGCATGAGGCCTTGATATAAGCACCACACACCACACAATAACAACACAATGTTGAAGTACATATCCAATACATATTAAGTAGAAGAATCATGTGACCATTCAATTTGATATTAAATGTTTCCAAAAATTTGAATATTTCATACTTTATCAACAGTAGATTAGTATTTTTGACCAACATGTGCAGAAAGGAGGTTCTCAATTGAGCCTAAATGTATGTGGTATTGTTAGGATTAAATAAAATTTGAGCGTAATGATCTTAAGTCAGTCTAAACTTGTATACTATAGTACTATTTACTAGAAGCTAAGTAATTGTGATATTACTAATAACTGTGTATAGTTCAGTTTCTTTTGTACTAACATTTCATGAGTTTAAATTACAAGATAGTTTGAAATATCAAATTACTACATTTGCCCCATGGAAAACGCTTACGAAGGAGAAACAATTACACTAGTTAATAGTAATTGTAATACTCATATGAAATACTAGTGGGTGCTCGCGGTTTTGCTCGCATTAAGAAGTAAATTTACATTCTCTATTTCACACCTTTATAAGTGGCATTTCCAAAGATAGATGCCTAGGTATGTCATAACATCTGCATGCCAAATTTCAGCCCGATCCGTCGAGTGGTTTGGGCTGTGTGTTGATACCTACTATGTCAGTCAGTCAGTCACCTTTGAGTTTTATATATTTAGATTATTATGTATTATTAACACAAATGAGAATTTGGAAAAATAAAACTAACATCATTGCCATGGCACCTATGTATATCTATCCATATAAATTATATAAAATGTAAATGTTGATTGACTGGTTGATCTATCAACACACAGCCCAAAATCTCTAGACCAATTGGTCAGTAATACGGCATGTAGATATGTAGTTACTACATATGATGCAGGCAACCACTAAGAAAAGATTTTTGGAAATTCCGCTTCAAGTGGGAGTGAAATAGGGGTTGCAAGTTTGTGTGAAACTTCATTGTTTCATTTCATTTCTTCAGACTGCTCTGTTAGCTTAGTTGGTAGTGGCTCTGCCTTCTAATCCAGGGGTGCGGGTTCGATTCCCGCATAACACAAGTAATTATGAATATTTAAATTTGTAATTATTTGTGTTGAGTCTGGTCGTTTCTATGTATAATAAGTATGTATTTACAAAAGAAAAGTATATATGTATTATATCCGTTATCTAGTACCCATGATACAAGCGTAAGCTTAGTATGAGGCTAGATGGCGCTGTGTGATATGTCATGAAATATTTATTTATTTTATTCATACTTCTTAACGCAAAAGAATTCCCGGCACCTACATGTTTACATACATTTAAAAAACTACTAAACTTGGTTTTGATGAAACTTTCGTTATTTTCTAAGCTACCTTTTTTTATCTGCCAAGATACAGAATTATATCAATATCACATACAGTTTCTGAAAAATCTGTGGATGAACAGACATGCTCATACTTGTATGTTCACTTTACAGCTTATAAATTTGTTTGCACTTGGCCACAATTGAACAAATGTCCAATAGAAACTTTAAAGTAAACTAGACAGATTTAGGTATGCTTAACTAGGCACTAGATTTATCTTAATATTTCAAGATACACATTTCCACATTTAAAAAGCAGAGTTCAAAGTATTATTAGTTATAGATACTTTTACTAATGAATTTTGTCACACTTCTTAGTTGCAATGTTGCAAATTTTATGAGCCGTAGAAAATAACATAAGTAGAAGTGATGAGATAAAACTTTTTAGGTTAACTTAGAGTTAAGCAAGTTACATAAACTATTTTTTACTCTCTTCAAGAAATTCACAAGCTCGTTAATATTTGTGTAAGGTATAACTCAAATATTTACTTACATATCGCTTGATAGCTACTATTTCAAAACTGCCCGGTTTCGTCCCATCTTCATTATCCTTACTATCTTGCTTTTCATTGTCACTTTCAACTTTCTCGTTATTATCACCTGTTGAAATGGGATCCTCTTCTGGATCATCGATAAAATGGCAGGATTCATTGTCAGAGCCATTAGTAGATTCAGTCCCATTTATACTTTTCTCAGACTGTAAGCTGTCCTCCTTCTTTTCAATACTTTCAACTATTTCACAGCTACTGTTGGCTTTGGACTCTGATTTTTTGATGTTATTATTATTGGCCACAATTTCTTGTGTTACTTGAATTGTGTCTAGGTCATCACTCGATTCGCCTTTGAGATTGCCTTCTACCTCTCCGTTTATTATATTTTTAATGGAAACAGTTAATGAATGAGCATCACTGTCATTATTTTCAGTGTCCATATTATTGGTGAGTATATTATTTTCAATTTCTGGTTCATGTGATTGTCCATTGCTTTTGTCATCGGTAGCATTTTTTTCTTCTTTAATTGGGTCCTTGTTTTCTTCACTTTTATCTGCATGGTTCTTTTCACATGTCTCACTTTCCTCATTACAATCAGTAGGGATTTCAGATTCAGTCTGGTTATCAATGAGCATAGGACATGGTTCGTCCCCTATTCTATTGCTTTTGCATACTTGATTTTGGTCTTCATGACTTGTTTCACCCGTCAAGTTTCCCTCAATTAAGTCAGTTGGGATTTTGGGTTCAGTCTGATCATCTATAGACATGGGTGTTGGTTCGTCTACCAAGCCATTACTTTTACCATTCATGCTGAATGCAGTTCTAAAAATTACAAAAAGGAACACATTATTTTAGTGTCTGCAGCATATTGTTAATAATTATACAGAGATCTCAAATACTCTAAGAACTCACTGAGCGGTTTTTTCCCGCGCCCGCCGCGGTGGCGGGCCCGCAGCCTTTGTAGAATACAGATATGTATGTAAAAAAACTCAAGCACATTTTTCGACGCGTTTTACGCCCGCGGCAGTTGCGATTGTTCGCGGCTCCCGCTGCACCCGCGGCTCTGCGATCAAAGTCCGGCGAAGGTCCTTCTTGCGATACTCAACCACAGACCAATAAGAGATACACTAATCAACCGCCAGGTTCGGGAGATAATCGCAGCCGCGGCGGCTGCGGCACCGCACAAAAATCCGGCTTCGTGAGTTTTGAAAATTAAATTAAACGCGATTCCGCCACCGCGTCGGGCGCGGGAAAAAACCGCACCGTGAGTCCTTAGCGTTAGAGAAACTTTGTAGGAAATATACAAGGAATATCTTATATTCTGATGAGATTTCTACTATTTGAGCCTGACACACTAATTGTAGAATTGTACTAAGTACTTATTGTTTTAATAATACTGACTCAAAGTCTAAAACATCAAATAAGGAACTAGCATTAAAAGTGAATCCAAGCTACCACTTTATATTGCTGCAGGTAAAACTTCTTTAATTTTATTCATATCTCCATAGGTACCAAAACAGTTACCACAACACAGCACCCGCCGCCCGCCCCCCGCCCCCGCCCCGCGCTGAGAATCAAAATGGCGGTTCTACAGCACACCCAGTACCTACATGCCCTACATGCAATTATACGTACTTATAGCCAATATAGTGTTTATAGTCTCACTAATCATATTTTCCTAAGTCAATGTTTACTAATAAAAATACGCGAAACAAAATATACACTCGTAAAGCTTTAGGTAAATACAATCTTAGCTACGAAATGTTAGCGCGACTTTCAATAATAATAAACGTAAATAATGAAACATTTGTAATATTTTCTTAAAATTAACGAAATATCAAATAGCTCTAGGTATTAGGCAATGCAATGAAAACACTGTAAAATAGCTCAACGCCAGTCCTAACAATGTTGCAGTATGTTATGTATTTTAGAGGTACTTTTTGGACGAGATGCGTTAAATGTTGACTACACTACACATGACTGTGATGAGCCCCCATTGAATCCTACGAAAGGTTGATCCCAAGGGTGTATTATTATTCCATGCTGAAAGTAACTATCATAATTTCAAACAGATCCGAGTATTAATGTCACTACATACGTGTAGGTATGGATAATAAATTAAGTTAAATTGGAGCTTACCATTAATTGCTAACCAGCCAAGCCTTGTTCATTTATCATTATATTCAAGTAAGGAACGCTAGGTATTGACTTGGAAGCCTGCGTTTTCTGTTTTCACAACTCGAGTGCTCTCAACGGAATGGTCCAATTTTATGTTAGCTTTCTTCGCATATTAATAACTGCACCATAGGTGTTTCTGCAAACCAGGAATAGTATTATGCAGCGATAGATTAAAAAAAAATACTCGACATCATATTAGCTGAAGCAAACTAACTTGGAATGAAATTGAAGAAAAGCCTTCACAAATTCAACATGGCCGCGTCATCAAAGACATTTGATTTGAAATATGATTTTATTTTTAAATTATTATTTTTAGTTTGGCGTCTTACTTTAATATTTTAGCCAAGAGAAGTTACGAAAGGGTTTGGCTGTACATAATAGTAAAGACGCCATTACACCCGACATTCGATTATATTAATTTTGATGAAGATTTTGATAGTTCAATGAGCGATCAAAAGTGGTACAAAATTCCTACTTCGATGGCGGTCACTTTGTAAGACTACAAGAATAATTGAGTATACATAATATTAAAAAAAAGTTATGTTTCGTAAACAAATAAATCATCCAGAAAACTCAAATTGTTGATATTTTAATTGTACGAATGTTACATAGGTAACAATTTTATTTGTATTTATACATTACACTTCGTTTTTACTAATCAGATTTTTAGCTAGCACCCTCTCTTAGTTATAGAAGTTACTAAAACAAACTGGCCGGCAGGTCCGCGAAATTTTCATGCGCTCGAAACAATTTTGCATGCTGTGAAAATTTATATTGGTAAGTAAAACAATATTACTTTTCGTTTTTATGATCACTTCAATGTATTATCTAAACTCGATTCATCTATACTTGGGGAAAATAGTAAACAAACCGCCGGCTCTCACAAAATCACTAAACTTTCGATGAAATCACTCCACTTCGGTATTTTAATAGTTCTTGGACACAAACGGTACATGTATGCTACTATTTACACACGTAGAACACTTTGATTCAACATAATTACGCTGTATTTCAATAAATTACGAAGACATGATCAAATCAGCGAAAAATCTTTTGACAGCTTTGACAAACACTCTATGATAGAATTTTAACGTTGTCTATGTTTTAGTGATGGGAATGGTATTCAAAGAATGAACGTAAAATAAGACTAGGAGAATGAATGCTTTCATTTGCAACATATTATCTATCAAAATACTTTTATACAATATAAATGAAAATATATAATAATAATATGTATAATATAATTACCGGGTTATTCGTGGCTATTGAGATTATTAAAATTTATAATTAAATTAATTATTAAAATTTATAATTTTAAAATTTGGTATGGCTATACGTCAAAAATATGTCATTGTACGAGTGAGAAATACGACTTGGATATCGTGCCTCTCGCTCGCATAAGTCTGAACGAGCTAGTAACGAACCGATAGCAGCATTCGTCTCGTAACATCCATCAATGTCTTACGTTTCGGGCGCTCTTACATTATTGATTTTCGACGACCTGGCTTTATTACGGACTTGTGAGTGCTTTCTGGATTGGATTTATTGTGATATTCTTGGACTGACGACTTATTGCTACGCTATACGGACTTGGTCTTATTTTGTGGTTGCGGTTTGGCTGATAATTTGCCCACCTTTACAAGAACAACAATGTATAAAATAAAAAAAATTAAATTTAAATTTTGCAAACGCTCTAGAAAAAGCATTGTTTTGGATCGACTGGATTTGGTGGCGTGGAGACAACTGTATCTTTGTAAAATAAAAGATTATAGAAAAGAGAATAAAATAATTTACTATATGGACGAGACCTGGGTTAATGAAGGTAAAAATAAATCTTAAAATGTGAATAAAATAACAAGTATTACTTTACGTAAGATCACATAAACAAGATTTCACCCACCTAGCACAACCTGTATCTGAGCAGGTGCTGTTTAATCTAGGATTTTCTGGTAATTTGTAGCTTCTAGGGAAAACAAACATGATTTAGTATAGGTTTTAATACATTTTAGGTTTAAATATTAAAAGCAAAAATTTTACTAAAAGTTTGTTCATACTTGTAAATAAAATAAATATATAAAAGATTAGATTCATATGTTCATTCACTTAAATTTAAATTGTCGTTCATTCGACCTAACCACATCACTATTTGTTCACTATTTGTTCACTCTTTGTCTATGGTTTTGGTTTGTTTACTATTTTCCCCAAGTATAGATGAATCGAGTATAGTCAGGGTAGAAACAAATAAAATGAACAATAGAAGACTTTCTACAAGAAGTGACCATGGCAGTCTGGCACCTTAAAATTATTTCAAGGTTTTTAGTCGATGTTTAAAATTACATCGATATAGGTAATGTAACACCTGCTCAATTTATGGTTTGAAAGTAGGGATTTTCTAGTACAAAGTTTTTTAATAACGTTTGTAGCTTAGAGATAGCGCCAGCTTTTAATAAGAGCAACATAGCTCGAAACGAAATATACATAAAACTGTCTAGTAATGTTCTTACTATGCACATAGTATTTTAATATCCTGGATGATATATTTACGAAATTGAATAACTCTTGACTGTAGAGTGTGACTGCCTTTCCAAGCGTAGCGTTTTTGTACTATTTTTTTTAAATCTGAGATAGATTCTTTGGCTGTGCATTAGTTTGGCCGTTCAATTGTTATCATGGTTTTCGTTTACCAGTGAGGTGTTTCCTTTCCTCTTGGATTTTGACTTGTTTTGTTCATGATTTTGATGAAGTGGGCCAAATACTCCTAATTTTTACGTGCATTATATTAAAACCTTTTAATTTTAGTTAGCATTTAATTTCTGAAGAATTGTTTCCTGATAATAACAAGTGAATGGCATGGGAAGCTTGAAAGTGAAACTGGTCTTAAGAATTTAGATATCTTGTGTAAATTGATAAAGATGACCTACAGAGTCCTGTTATTATTTACAATATTTTCTATAATAACTGTAAGAACTGAGGAAGATGGGAACGCTTCGAATGTTATGTCGAGGCAGGAACGAGCTAGCCTACGGTAAGCTATTAAAAATGCACAATATAGCACAATACATGCCAGATATAAAACCCTGTTATCACCATAGACACTAACCAAGAAGAAATATTGTATCTACAACTTTGAAGACATTCTAACTTATATCTCATAAATGGTGTGTGTAAGGTTATTATAATATCCTGTGATTTTCATTAACATGTTTATAATGGTTTTCAAATGCATGTTTATTGTGAGACAATAGAATGTTACAGTATTCTAATTTCCTCAAATATAATGAAAAATAAAATAAGTATAACTGAGAGTTTGACAGTCCCATTATTAATATTACAACTTATGACTATGATTAGAATTTGCTTGTATAGTATAATTTAAGTAAATGTAATATGGATTAAATGTGGAAGACCTCGCTTGAATTATACTTTGACAAGTATAATAAACTACTTACTAGGCTTAGAAATGGTTTGAATACTCCATGAGTACCCGTTAGCATGTTATTTCATGAATGCGATATTTTGGTCACTCATCCGAGGACTGACCACATAGACAATTGCTTAACATTGGTAATCACTTGCTATTACCACCGCTAGCTGAGCTAAGGGTGTTTCTTAAACCACACTAACTTATTTGTTTGTCTCCTACAGAGAAGAAGCAAGGAAAATGTTCTATCATGCATATGATGCCTACATGGACCTAGCATATCCGGCTGATGAGCTGATGCCTCTGAGTTGTAAAGGCAGATGGAGAGGAGTCACCACAAGCCGCGGAGAAATGGATGATGTTCTTGGAAAGTAAGTATGGTCGTAGAATAGATAACTAGTATAATCTGACTGGCCTGTTAACTCAGTTGGTAGGTTGTCTGCCTTCAGTGCCAAGAGTTGTGGGTTCGATTCCCGTACAACACAAATACATGTTCATTTTCAATATGCAAGTAAGTATCTGTGTTAAGTGTGGCTTACAACAGAAAAAGTAAAGTATTATATTCATTACCTGATACCCATGACCCAAGCGTTTGCTTAGTATGGGGATAGAAGGAGCTGTGTGAAATGTCAAAAAAAAAACCTAGCTGTCAAATTCCCTGCCTGACAACTTGTTCCTCACCAGCTTAATCCACCGATTTTTCAAGTTTTTTTTATCGGGTAAGCTTGCTCTATCTTAGGCCATAGTTAATCTATTGGTTATCATCAGGCAAATTATGGTCATGTGCAAACCTTGTAACAAAAAAAATGAAGATCTTAACTGAGTAAAACCAAGGTAGCATACACTGTTTCAGAAGTTTTCTGTTACTGAATGCAAAACATTTTTTTGTTATGTCTTTTAACTGAAACATTCCTTATTGGTTATGTGTTATTTACTGTACCCCATTTGTGGGTAATCAAATTGTAGGGTTGGTACTACACACTAGGTATACCCCATGATGTTACCTATGGTAATCTAAGATTTAAGTAGCTGAACTGTCTGGCATATGAAATTAAGTCTGACAGAAAAAGATTTCGTTTGAAATGAGAGAATAAATAAAGCTGATGACAACCAAAAATCAGAACACAGAGGATATTAGGAAAAAAATGTTTGGGTATACTTTAAATCCATAACAGAACACTTTTTAGCAGTTTTTAAAGTTTTTGTCTGTTTATCTGTGTCTCTGTTTATTTAAACGCTCGTCATGCAAAAACGGCTACACGGATCATCATCATTTCAGTATGTAGGTAGTATGATGTCTTAGGAGTGTCATAGGTTACGTTTTATCCCGAAACCTATAATGCGAGTGACGCCACGGGTGTCCTCTAGTTGGCTATAAGTATACCAATAATAATAATATATGTACGTATCTTAGTAAGTGTAGACTGTATAAATGAATATTCCAGTAAACGTTGTATAAATGTGTTTAAAAACAGTTTGGCTGCAACATCTCACTTGCAAGGTGTGAACCTATGTGTAACGTACACGTCGT
The DNA here is from genome assembly GCA_964023185.1 of Macaria liturata. Lineage (NCBI taxonomy): Eukaryota > Metazoa > Arthropoda > Insecta > Lepidoptera > Geometridae > Macaria > Macaria liturata. Next base: position 13,831,610 of record OZ026808.1, read on the forward strand.
ACCGTTCTCTTATCAACCCAATTCATTCCGCTAATGAAAGCGATGATAAGAATACATTGAATACAAATAATTCTCGTAATAACAAAACGACGCGCGACTTCGCGCAAAAAACGTGTAAAAAAATGCAATTTTCGAAAATATCTTACATAACTCTATGCTAAACTATATATAGATATGATATATATATGTATATCGGAAACCATATTTCTTATATATGTACCTATCTAAGTAGCTCAGCTAGCAGAAGCAATGTTAAGCAATTGTCGACGCGGTCAGTCGTTGGATGGGTGGCCAAAAAGTGGCATTCCGTACTAGGGATTACCGTAGGTTGTCTGACACGTTAAATTGTAGGTCCCGGTTGTTTGTCATAGTACAGTAGTCGTTAAGCCATGTCAGAGAGTTGTTAAGACACCAGAGTTGGCCACACTCATTCTATAAGAAGAAGATATACCTATCGAGTCGCACTCGACTAATTGTTACAATATCAGAAAAAAACAGTTCACTTGTTAGAAGACGATTAATTAACTATCATTATTTTTTAACAAATTCACTAAAAGGTAAAGTGAAAGTAAGAATTGTACTATGTCCCTGATGTTTTTTTACCTAAAGGCGTCTTGTTGTACAAAACCATTTCTATCTCGAATATAAACCACGCCAACAATACTAAAAATTAAAACTCTTAATCCATACTAGACATGGATACTAGCAATATCAGTTCACTTGACGACAAGTTCAATACAGTTTTATATAACGTAAAAATTATATAAGTTAAATGGGATATGTGTTATTATGAATTATTTTCAACTAGTAAAAGCCCGTGGCTACGCTCGCATTATATCGGTATAAAAAGCCTATGTCACTCTCAGGACCTCATAGTACCTACATACATAAAATTCTTACACACTATATGTTTGTCTGTACAGTTTCTCGCTAACTCTGGTGGATACGCTGGACACGTTGGTGGTGCTCGGCGATTTCTCCGAGTTCAGCCGTGCCATCAAGCTAGTCATCAACGACGTTAGTTTCGATCAAGACATAATAGTGTCAGTCTTCGAAACTAATATTCGTATGCTAGGGTAAGTAATTACGTGTACCAATTATTTTTAACTCGCATTTCAGGATAGAAAATACAGTAAAGTCTTAGTATCAATATAATTTACGTAGATACTCGTAAGTGTGGGTTTACATCAAATGATGAATGATTCACTCGTTCAACCCCCACCACGTCAAATTATTTTAGTGTTTACAGGCGTAGAGCATTCTATAGTTGTTCTTAGTGCGTTCGTAAAGATTCTATAGATTGCTCTAAGAATGCTCGCTCGTTCGATGTAACGCGTGAAAAATTACTTGAGCGTTCTTGCGTGTTAATATCAACCACAGAATTGACACGAATGAAGATGGAAGATTACGAAAGAATGCTTTTGTTCTAACTCTTTGTTCGTTTGGTGTTAACGATGAATCCGAGTTTTTGTTTACACAAAAATATCACGAAAGAATGTTCTAGCATGCTCTTGTTCTAGCTCTAGCTTTATGGTCGTTTGATGTAAATTCATCCTATGATGTGATTGTTTGTTGCTATACATGTGTGTCTATGAATCTATTCGAAAGTCAACAAAATATGGACATGGTTTCCTGGATTTCTTTAATCAGGAAATAGGTATCCTTTTCTATGCTTATCTGTCGTTACTGTAAAGTTTTAAGTACTTACCATAAAACTGTGTCATTCGCAAAATAGTCTGAGCATGTCTTCCTAGGTTACTTTTATCGGCGATATTTTAATATAAACTAGTGTAACAATACTTTAAAAAATATATGACTCAGCATCTGAGATATAATTCAGTACTCAAGATTTGAATCTTACTACACAACAGCTTGTGTAAAAATCTTTGCGGAACATTACACCATAAGAAAGCTTTTCCTTTCTATTCAGGGGCCTGCTTTCCGCGCACGTGTTGGCTACTACACTAAAGAACGAGGTGCCAGTACTACAATGGTACAACGGGGAGCTACTTACAATGGCAGAGGATCTCGGGACTCGCCTCCTCCCAGCCTTCAACACCTCTACGGGAATACCGCATGGAAGGGTAGGTTTATATCAAAGTTTTCTTTACATAATCATAATTATCATAATCAATTTATTGGTAAAGCCAATTTACACGTCACATTGGTACATATTCATATGCAATTATTACATAATAACAAAGAACATAATAGTTTATGAAGAAACATGACAATTAAATAAAAAAAAATTACATGTCAAATTGTGTATATAAATGTCAAACGTTTACGTGGTATAAGTTCGCGTTTGACTACAGCCCGTCTGATGTTAAGCATTGTTGCAGCCTGAGGTATCTTTATCTATAAATATAAAAAAAAAACATGAGAAGGCTGAAAGTCTGAACATTGAAGATATTTAAAAAATGTTAGGAAATATTCGAATTGATAGCAAAACACGTTCCAACAATCTCTAGAAATTCTGACTGTTTCTCTGTTAATCTGTTTCTCAGTTTATCTGTCTTTGTTTTTCTGTTTATTTAAACGCTCATCATGCAAAAACGGTTGAACTGATTCTCATGATTTTTGGTATGTACGTAGTATAAATGTGTTAGGAGTGTCAAAGGCCACTTTTTATCCAGAAATTATATCAGCGAAGTCGCGAGCGTCCACTAGTCGTCTATACTTTTGATCCCAGTTTTATGGGATGCCAACGGTTTCGTCCTTGGGGTTTGTAATAAATTCATCTATACAACCTGTAGGTATTGTCTGGTCTAGACTTGAGATACAAGTTTCATAAGACACTAAGAAATGTTTCGAAAAAAATTAGCTATGTCACTTTCAGCACCCTGATATACCTTCAAAGTAAAAATCATAGTAATTAATAGTAGTAGAGTAGTAGAGTAGTATGTAAAAAAATACAAATGGATAAATTTTAGCCTTTTCTTTGGTAATACACAATTTTGATTAGAAGATAGTCAGCAAATAAGTTTATACCATACCTACTCTGAAAAGCTTATTTTATTCACGAAAAACAGTTTAATTCACTATTTTGGTGTTTGAATTTGGAACACAAATATATATCCGGTCTCTATTTCAATGCTTACACAAACTCCTTGCGCTAAGATTCGAAATTCAAAACTTTTTGGTGCAAATAAATTCTCGAGATTTGATTGGTCGATATTTGCGACAAGGAGTTTGGCATTAGATTAATAAATATTGTTTCACAAGTTGACCACCCTAATGATAATAATAAGAAAATTAACGCTTAATTTCAGTCATTGCTCTAATTTTTATGTCCATTTCAATTAATGTAACAATATTATTATTTATTTTATTATTCTTATTTCTTGATTAAATTTCTATTTTCGCATAAATTATGTCTTTTCTCGTAGTCATGGTATAAAGTATAGTATGCAACTCCTGAATAAAATACGAATTTATATCGAGGGCCATGAATCACTCGCGTCGTTCAGGATTGTAACAGTTGAATCACTCGCTGCGCTCTTGATTCAATCATTAGAATCCTTCACTTGCTCGTGACTCATCTACGGCCCTCGCTTTAAATCCGTCCTTTATTCACTAGTTGCATAGTATACTATTGTGTGAAAGTGGCATACGTTCTTAAATTCTCGCTTTAAAGGATCGTAAAAATATGATCAAAACATGGTTTAGCGACTGATGTTCAGACAGCCAAGACCTTTAATTATATCTACTATGTATACTGCTTTACCTAATATACGACCCACAAAAGAACCCATCTGGAATGTCAGATATTTTACCGACCAAGATAGTCCGAACACTGACCGAGTGTTCAGTTAATCACATGTAAATTACCTACGCTTGTTGAGTTGTAGGGGCATCCCTATCAAGTTACGGCAGTACCGAGCTACGTCATAAAACAACAGACACGATGAAGCCGCTCATTGGATGCAGCTACCGCCAATGGCAGAAGTGATCGTGATTTCCTTCCTCTTTTAAACGGAAAATGCTCAAATAACTTGATCGGTTTAACAAAATTTTGATCTTAATGCTTGGTGTTTGCATCAAATATCAAACATATGACAAATACCGATTTATATACATAAATCTAATAAAAATAAACAGCCTTGAAGTAAGGTACAATTTAGTCAAAACAAAAGCCATCGTAGGTATAAAAAACCGCAGCATCTTACCTCATCAAGAAGATGTCTTAATCATATTATCTACTCACTTTATTTTTATTAAATGCATTATCTTTCGCGTAAGAAATTTGGGATTATAAATAAAATACACAAATTATTGATTATAGGTACGTGCGTATAGATCATTTAATCAATTCGTTATACAATTTTGTTGTAGAGATATTACAAAGTTGATTTCAAACAGTAACAACTAATGAATTCTCTTCTAATGAACTAATGAATTCTTTTCTCTTGTTCTTGTACATAGTGTATATATATCAAGAAATAGAATAATCATATGTTGGCTTAACGCATTCGCTGCCCTCTTATTTTGTATGTCTATTAATACATGCCCCCTTTTGAATTTCAATTTACAAAGCGTATTGAAAACGCATTCTTGCGTTCCAGGCATGTCGTTAATTCTCCGAAAACGCAACGCTACGCTATGAGCAGTCAAAGAGTTAAAATAGTATTCAATTGATTGATAGAAACTGCCTTGCTATGTTTATCGTAGCGCGATATGCACGATTGCATTCTTGATGCAACATTGGCTTCGGTTACTGTCCTTGGTTTCAATAATGTAGGATTTCGTAGCGAAGTTAAACCAAAATCGATCTGTCTTGTTTGTACCTCACTGTACTTGAGGTACAAACAAGACAGATCGAATCGATCGATCGTGTGTATGTACTCGTACTTTACTGGGATGACCCTTAGTTTTGATTATCAAAGCTAAAGAGGGTCGAAAGTATGGACATTGAAGAAATTTAAAAAAAAATGTTTGGAGGTACTTCGATTTGATAGCAGAACCAGAACACGTTCCAACAATTTCAAGTAATGTGGTCTGTTTATCAGTTTATCTGTGTCTCTGTTTATGTAAACGCTATATCGCGCAAAAACGGCTGAACGGATCTTCATTATTTTTGGCATGTGGCATGAAGTGTCATAGGCTACTTTTTATCCCGAAATAACGCGAGCGAAGCCGCGGACGTCCACTAGTTTCCAGATATAAGCAGTAAAGACTGTTTATTACATATCTATACTAATATTATAGTAATTATTTGCGCAATAACGGTGTGAATATAAGAAAAATATCAACAAACCAGTATCTACATTTCGCTTCTATCTAGAATCTAGTAGAATTACTCGGACTCGACTAAGAATAAATCGTGATTATCAATAATAAACAGTCTGTTGTTTTAAAAGAAAAAAAAATAACATTTTACTTTTACACTATTTTACCATCACATGTTTTTTAATGGATATTTTTTATTAATTAAATATATTTTTATACATCACATAAATTATTTATTATTTAAGTAAGTATCACATGACAGTTAATCACACAAGTACACATCTTCCTCATCTCATTTCTTACATCAACCCCTCCCCTCATTTCCCATTCCCGAGACAGTTAAGTAAATTATTTCCTCCGTTAACTAACATATTTTATTGAAATCTTTTTGTTTTTGTTTAATGTATATAGATAGTTATTTGAAATCCAGAAAGATGAGCGCGTTCCTCACGACACAGGGGAACCTAGTGTGGGAAACATAGATCACATCATTTGTAATCGATCCTAACATAGGTAGTAATATAAATATTGTACTAACAAACAAATGTTGTAACTTAGTTATAAGGTTTTTGATGACCAATAAATAAATATTATTATTATATTATTATCTCTACTGTTACTTCTAGATTTGTTCTCAGAGATATACTTGCCACTTTTAGCTGTTTTTTTGTACGACGATAAGTGGTACGATAGCATACTTATCCATTGTTAAAAATAAGACCCAATATATGTATGCCATTGTTGTTCCTCTTAGCCATGTTATCTTTCTGTTTATCTAATTTGTATTTATGCGGAATGACAATGTATTTAGCTTAGATGCTAGTGGCTCTGCCTTCTAATCTAGGGGTGCGGGTTCGATTCCCGCATAGCAGCGGGGTATGCCGGGCTCGGAGCTAATGAGACTCCACTACCGACTAAAACCTACCACGATGTCCCTTCGTCTTGGATAAGGCGGGTTTCGCGGGCAAGCGAGCAATACTCCTCCGCAATTCCCGCCCAGTCCTCAGTCCACGGTCGTAGATCCACCTCAGGAGGTGAGACACCCCTCCTCTTGCGGCACGAGCGATGACATCCAGGACATCCGAGTATCAACTCCTCAGGAGACCCTTATCCCTGCTAGGGGGTGTGAGATGCCCCCGCATCCCACGCCCCAGGGCCTCCTAGTGGAGACGGAGTCCGAGTCCGAGTGGCTCGCCTCCGTGTCCGTCTCCTGCGGATTGGATGAGCGGAAGGATCTAACTCCCGCTCCCGCTCCTCGGCCTCTCTTTGCGACATCACTTATTTAATTATTTACCATGGTAAAACCCTACATAATTATTTCAATGTGTTTACAGATAAACCTTCGCCACGGGATCAAAGTGTTAACAGAGTCTCGAGAAACTTGCACAGCATGCGCTGGCACTATGATCCTAGAGATGGCAGCATTGTCGCGTCTGACTGGAAATCCAGTCTATGAACAGAAAGCGCATAAAGCCATGGATCGGCTATGGAAGAATAGACACAGGTATGTCTAAACTCAATAATGGTTTGTTGGGAATAAAAAAAGTTTTAAAACACGCAGAATTTGATTTTTGTTGGATATTTTTCATAGTTGATTTCCAAGTTATGATCAACGGTCATGCACGTTATGGCTCAACATACGTGGCTCTAAAGATAGCAGCATAGGATCGCTTTTATACGTCAAATGTAGTGTCCCGCCCGACTGTTTGTTATAACTGTGGTTAAACATAACAAAAGACAACTTAAATTTAGTAATTTTCTTATTTTAGCTTTTTTTTTCAAAATACGTTTGCCTAGTGTTACAGCTCATCCCTGCCCAACACAATATCTATATTATACGGTCGTTAGCCCGCCAACTATATATAATACTACCACATTATTACATATATTCATAAAAATGTAATGTTACAATTTCCAGAACATCCGATCTTATGGGAACAGTAATAAACATCCATAACGGAGACTGGGTTCGGAAAGACGCCGGCATTGGCGCCGGGATCGACTCCTACTACGAATACTGTTTGAAGGCGTACATATTACTCGGCGATGAGAAATACCTGGCCAGGTTCAATAGACACTACAATGCTGTGATGAAGTACATAAGCAGAGGTCCAGTTATGCTGGCCGTTCATATGCACAGGTAATATATAAATTATGCCTTTTATGTATGGTTGTAGAACTATTTTTACTCAATGCATTGTAAGCATGGTTCGCAATATTAAAGATTTTAGTTAAATTAATGTTAAATCGTTAATTTAATTACGCCTACATAAGGTTTTGTTTATATTTTGTATATTAATTTTAATGATTGTACAAAATATAAACAATACCTTACTTATTGAATTTAATAAAAGCGATTGTTATTTGAAATGTTCGCTGGCTAGCTATGTGTCTCAATTGTAATTAATACTATTATTTTATGCTCTTGAGATATTACTATTATTTAGCTAGCAGTGATCAGAGCGAGATTTATCATGAAGCTATTATCCTGGGACATTTATACCAAGTGTCATAGAAATTGATTCAGCCGTGAATTCATGACAGAATTATAAATCTATACTAATATAAAGCTGAAGAGTTTGTTTGTTTGTTTGAATACCCTATCAGGGTCATTGTTAAGTGTTTATATCTTTACAATTTGCAAATAAATGATATGACTATGACTATGAACGCGCTAATCTCAGGAACTACTGGTGCGAATTAAAAAAATATTTTTGTGTTGAATAGACCATTTATCGAGGAAGGCTATATAACTTTATTTGGGAACACATTCTGTTTTGTGTACCATTATAAATAAATAAACATCACGCTGCAACTAATAGGAGCGAAGAATCAATAGAAAATGTGGAAAAAACGGGGATAATTATTCATCTTTGAGGGCTTCCGTTGCGTGCGCTGCGTAAAACGGTTCGAGATATCAAAAAAATATGTATGAAAGAATTATTCCTCTTGAAATGATCTAACAAAATGTCCGCAACAGTATATGTCTATATTTTAAGGTTAACTCACTAGAACCGTTTTTATGGTAATAACTATTCCACGCGGACGAAGTCGCGCGCACCAGCTAGTATGTATAATATAAACCTTCAATTTCCCTTCACTCACAAAACAGGAAATATTTGGCTTAACACTGGCGTCGGCGTCGGTGAAAGTATACTAGAGTAAACGCAAGATGTTACAAAAAACGACAGTTTTGTACAAAACTCTTCGTATTCTGCGATGCATTTGAGCTGCGCTAACCATGTGCGAATTCTGTTTTGTAAACATGCAAATTCTTACAAATAGCTGTTTGTCGACTGTTTAAATATTTTTGATTGAATTGAAAAAAGGAGCATCAATGAACGCGTATGCATGTATGCCTCTAACTATAGAAATTTGATTCTATGTAGCCATAGTTTACGCGAAAATAAGTGATATCTTTTTTCGTATTCGTCTATTTAACTATTATATATTTTTTACTGTAAATGAAAGTGATATTTCAAGTAGGTATTATGTTTCATATAAACTACATAATGACACAGCAAATAGGATAGTTCCATTTTCATCAAAATCGGTTCACAGAATGTGATCTGATATGATTTTGTTCGATTTTGGAAGGAAGATGAATGACTTTTGAAATAGGTTCTTTTTTACTATACTCACTTTAGTTTAAAGAATTATGCGAATAGACTTATTAAAAGCACTGCGATGTAAATAAAAACGGTTGGATTTTTAGCCCAGATTATACTTTTTCAATCGAAACTAAATCCAGTTATACCTTTTGCCACTGTTTTAGTTTTTTGACAATTCTGCGTTTTTGTAGGGTTCCGTACCCAAAGGGTAAAACGGGACCCTATTACTAAGCCTCCGCTGTCTGTATGTCTGATTGTCTCCAGGCTTTATCACATAAACCGTGATAGCTAGAAAGCTGAAATTTTCACAAATGATGTATTTCTGTGGCCGCTACATCAACAAATACTAAATATTAAAAAAAATATATATTAAGGGGTCCTCGTACAATGAACGTGTTTTTTTTCCGTATTTTTTTGCTCAATATTAAAAACGGTAACATGTAGACGCTTCATATTTTCACAGAATATTTACTAGTATATTACCTTTCAAAATAAATTATTAAAAACGGTAACAGATAGACGCTTCAAATTTGCACAGAATATTTATTTGTGTATTACCTTTCGAAGTAAATAATTAAATTACAATAAAGTTAATATTAAAGGGGGGCTCTCATACAACAAACGTAATTTTTAAGCAATTTTTACTCGATTGTAATAAACAGGTAGAAATAAGAAAATATTTAGAAATATATTTACTATAAAAATACCTAAAGTAATAAATAAAATAGTTGATTTTATTTTATTTATTTATTTTTATTTTATTCAAATTATAATTGATAGTACGGAACCCTTCGTGCGCGTGTCCAACGCGCACTTAGCCGCTTTTATTTATTAATTAACGAATTGCACCAACAATAGCTTAATGGTGTCATTAGTGAATGAACTAGGGCGACTTATCACCGGACAATAATACACCATCAAAATGGTATATATTAAAATGATGACTTATGATAATCTTTATTATATAAAAAAGTGGTGTTAGTTACACCATTTATAACTCAAGAACGGCTGAACGGATTTAGCGGAAAATTGGTGGGGAGGTAGCTTAGAACCAGGAGACGGAAATAGGAACATATAGGACATAGAATTGAATAAAATCCAAAATATGCTTATTTATTGCCTCTAAGGCGGAACAGAGTTCGCCGGGTCAGTTAGTAATTTTAATAAAAACAAAATTAATTTCTAAATAATTAATTTGTTTTTTCCCGGTGCAAAATTTTCATTGCGAGAGTGGTGTTATAAATCTATGCCTCCTCTACACTACTCGTGAAGTTCCTCGGCGAAATACTCGGCCGAAGTTGACTGAAGTCCGAAGTGCTACACTACACACTCGTTCAACACCGCGAGGAGCCGTTCGTATCCTTTGACTCGGGCTCAAAAACCGACAACAAACGGAAGTCGGCCGAGGCGAGGTGAAGTTGGACGAAGTAAGCCCAAGTGCCTCTCTACATTATTCTATTCGTCTAACCTCGTTCAACTTCGCGAGTAGTGTGGAGCTAGCTTAACAGTTAATTTTTTGTCAATATTCGAAAATATAATCAATATGTGACAAACAAAACAAAAAACGAATTAGTAAGTATTAATTGATTAAAAATTGGAGGAACTAAATTATTTACATTACTTGATGCATTTTTTAAATGCTGCGTCAATTATAACCCTCTATCTCTATCTAACCATGTGGCAGAATCATTAATATACAAACCATCATGTTTTGTAATCTCAGTTTTTGGATGACCGCATAATAAGAAAATATGATTGTATCGGAGTCGAATAACAATTCAAATATAAACAATTAAAGTCACAGCGGTTTATCATTTCACAGCAGTCTTTAGGCTATGACATGGGTTCCTGCTATAGTTTAAAAACTGGACACTAGGGTTTGCCACTTGCAGATTCAGATTCAGATATTTATTCATAACAAACAGCAGTTACATGTCAATACTTAAAATAAATAAATCAAATATCATGTCATTGATCTTTCTATTCCAAAAGTATGCGTCAATACGCTTACTAAAATACGCCTCTAGTCTAAGGCGGCCTTCCGTTGTAGTCGGTGATGACGATGATACAAAGAATATTCTTTTTTTAACACAATGGAATGGAATGGAGATCTTACTATCATTTTGCCTGTGTTGCAGACCACACCTGCAGTCTCGTAACTTCATGGACGCCCTGCTGGCGTTCTGGCCAGGTCTTCAAGTGCTGCTGGGTGACGTTCGGCCAGCTGTTGAAACTCATGAGATGCTGTACCAAGTCATGCAACGGCACACTTTCTTGCCAGAGGCGTTTACTTCAGATTTTCAAGTAAGTAAATCATACCATTTTATATGTAAACGGTCAGAGGCCCCTTAGGGTGGTATGAGAACTCTCGACACCAGAGTTGGCCACTCTCATTTGATAAGAAGAAGAAGATAAGTAAAGGCAACAATGATTGTTTGTTTTTCAAAACCTTCACGTCGTAGCAGAGCGATAAATTGACATGATTTTAGACGCGGAGGAAGAACAGGCCTGCAAAATAATATAGGGTTTTGTTATTATCCGCGAGTTGAGCCACGAATTTTATTATGGTATGGGTTAGAAAGGCTAAACAAAATTATCAACGTAGCCTATGCCTATTATTTCTTGGTCTAAAAATCTACACAAAATGTTAAAACCAAATCCATTTAGCTGTTCTAAACATGAAGAGGGAAAAACATTATATAGGTTTTGTATTTTTCCATAAGGTTCGAGTATTAAAATACAAAAACTCTTTTTCATAAAAAACAACAAAATATACCGTATATGTATCTTACATTTTCGTAAGGTAAATTTCGTTGCGAGCGAAGCTATGTGTTGTTATTAGTTAACATTTAAATTTGATTGCGGATGTTAATAAAATAAAAAATCTACTAAAATGAGGTCAGTATTAAGCGTGACCTACTCTTTTTATAATAAGTTAAAAGGGATAATAGAAGTTATCAATTCATTATTATTTTATCGCAAGGTTTATTAGACTGATTAATTCTAGCATTTGAGAATTTTATTATCTCTAGCCGTTTTCAATGCCATTGGTAAATACCCGATTATCTTTCATTGTGTGCGTGACATAAAAATAAAACGCGCTGAAATATGTGTTAATATACATACATATTATACATATAAGAATGGCTGACTGTTTTAAGAATCATCTGATTTGAGTCCTTTTTAAATTTAATCTTCTTATTAATAGAGATAGCTTTTTATTAAAATATTATATATATATATATATATATATATATTTAAAATCGTCATTATTTTCCTTCAAAAAGTCAATAACAAAAATTATAAAGTTAGTAGTTTTGCTATAAATTTATTATTTTATTTGTATAAGTATGTACTTAGTCGTCTAGTGTCAATGGGATTATTATTATAGAATCATTGTTAATTTTTCTTTGTTGTATGTTTTGGTTATCTTATTATGATTGTTATTTTTTAAAAGCTTAGATATGTAGTTATAATAATATGTATTGTATACTCTTTATTTATGTAATTTTTATTTTCTTAATTGTTTAAAGTAGCATGTAATATGTGTTTTTATTTTGTAAGTAATTATCTTAAAATTGTTAGTTAGGTCTGCATCAAGAGGGCTTTAAGTTCTAGTTATTTTCTTCTATTCATTAAGCTTATTATGTGTGTTTTAGCTTAGTGCCTGTTTTACAGACTATTAATAAATAAATAAATTATTATTTTTATATACATTTATATCGTAAGCAATATAGGGAGGCAACAGATGAAATGAAACCTTGCATGTATCTTGCTGCAGGGCAAGCACGGCATGAGGACTAAAAGTCTTTCCACCATTTATCCACCTGTCACCTGTCAGTCACCATACACCAAGTGGATAAAAATGGTGGAAAGACTAAGCTATTAGTCCTCGTGCTGTGCTTGCCCTGCTGGTATTTTATTCAATCCACCTGGGAAACGGACTGCTCACATTTAGTACAAAAATATAACTTTAAAACTAACTTACTGCAGATAGTGCACCCAATAGATAATACGACTGTATGTTATCAAATTTGCGTTATACTATGTACTAGTAATCACGTCATTTATAATATAAGATAATTAATCATTAAGTTTTATCAAACAAAATTGTAATGAATTATAATTATTATGTATCAATTTGTGCAAACCATGAATTAATGTTTAGGAAATAAATTATTTTTATCTTATCTTTATGTATAAATGGTAAACACTAGTTATTTCCAATTGCAGGTACACTGGGGCCACCACCCCCTTCGGCCCGAGTTTCTCGAGTCCACTTACTTCCTCCACCGAGCGACAGAAGACGATCACTATCTTCAAGTCGGCAAGACTGTCCTCAAAGCATTGCAGCAATACGCGCGAGTGCCTTGCGGCTATGCAGCCGTCAACGATGTCAGGACTCGACAACACGAGGATAGAATGGACTCTTTCGTCCTCTCGGAAACATTCAAATACCTCTACATGTTGTTCAGCGAAGATCGAGAGTTGCCATTGAAGTTAGAAAACTATGTGCTGACGACTGAAGCGCACTTCTTGCCTTTATCTTTGGCCACGACGGGAAAGAATGCCACGTATTTCTCTATGAAAATTGACGATGAAGACGAGGACAAGCTTAGAAAGTGAGTTTTGTATGCAAATATATCTATTTATTTTTGTGTTGTAAATGTTTTATTGCAAGTTTTGCTAATGATAATTTATTTATAAAAAAAATGCCATCTAGCGAAAGCCAAGTTAATCAATCCATCAATCACTTTATTTACTGTCATAAAATATAAAGACACAAGTATTAGTAAGGCACTGGCTTCTGAACTAGATAAAATCTTTGTTTCAGTAAAGTGATCTTTTGCAAACGCTCTCATAATACAAGACACGTAGGCTAGATGGCGCTGTGTGCAATGTCCCGGAATATTCATAATTTTTATCGGTCACCTGGACCTGTCTCGTCCAGGTGACCCCCGCTACTTGCGCCTGTCTCGTTCGTGTGACCCCCGCTACTTGCGCCTGTCTCGTCCGTGTGACCCTCGCTACTTGCGCCTGTCTCATCCAGGTGACCCCCGCTACTTGCGCCTGTCTCGTCCAGGTGACCCCCGCTACTTGCTCCTGTCTCGTCCGTGTGGCCCCCGCTACTTGCGCCTGTCTCGTCCAGGTGACCCCCGCTACTTGCGCCTGTCTCGTCCAGGTGACCCCCGCTACTTGCGCCTGTCTCGTCCAGGTGACCCCCGCTACTTGCCCCTGTCTCGTCCAGATGACCCCCGCTACTTGCGTCTTTTTGGCGGTAGAGTCTTGCATTGTTACTAGCTGGCCCAGGTACATGTATTCGTTCACATACTCTATGCTCATACCATCCAGTTTGATAGGAATTCTTTCTCCATTTGTCATTAGTTTAGCTTTTGTTAGGTTCATGTATAGTCCTATGCTTTCCTTGTTTTGAGTATCAAGCATTTGTTCTAGGTGATCATGTGATTCTGCCAGAATTATAATGTCGTCGGCGAAACGAAGATGGGTTAGTTGTTCACCGTTTATGTTGAGACCGTAGTTAGACAAATCCAGGTTTCGGAACATCGATTCCAGAAATGCTGTAAATAGCTTTGGAGACACTGGGTCACTTTTAACAGGAAATGCAGGACCAACTCCTTCCGTTTTAATTTTTGCCTGACAGTTGTTATAAATAACTTTAAAAATATTGATGTATTTTTCGTGAATACCGTGTTGCCTTAAACTCTCCCAAAGGTATTTATGTGAAATACTGTCGAACGCTTTGGCGTAATCAACGAACGCTAGACGTAGAGTATTTTGGTATTAATTGCATTTTTCTATACATTGAGTTAAAGTAAATATATAATCTACTGTAGAATACCCCTTTCTGAACTCGGCTTGTTCCCGTGACTGCTGTTTGTCTAAGGCATTTGTACTTCTGTACAGTATTATAGATGAGAACAATTTATATAGTGTTGGTAACAAGCTTATGGGTCTATAATTGTCCATAACGTGTGGGTTGCCTTATTTATACAATTACATTATTATCGAATATTGCCAGTCCTCAAGAATTTCTTCGTGTGCAAGAATATTGTTAAATAGCCTTAATAATTGCGGTGCCAGGGGCTCTATCATAGCAATGATTGTGTCTGTAGATACGCCGTCCTCGCCAGGAGATTTATTCTTCTTCAGCTTCATTATACCGCGCTCTACTTCCTGTATAAGTAAATCGGGATTATTATCCGAGACACTACAGCATGTATCTAAGGTAGAATCTTTTCTAGAGGAATACAAAGCTGAATTCTTGTTTGTGGTTTCTACGCCGGTGTTGTTTTGTAAAGTTGTAATCCATTCTTTTTTCTAGTCGTGATCTTTCAACCGAACTTTGTTGAACTTTGACTCTCCAATTCGTTTTCCAGACTTTGCTGTTTTATTTTCTCTTTGATCTTGTGTCTGTGTGTGTATGTTTTTAAGTTGCTCTCTCTCTCTCATCGATAAGGTTTTGTATGTTCTGGTCGATTATTTGTGACTCTACATGTTTTTGCCGTTTAGGTAGCTTAGTTATACATTGCTTGATCGCAGATATCGTAGACTTGTGTGTACTGTTGATGTCGTTATTTCCAATGTTTTGTTAATGCAAAGACATTAAGTTCTTTAGAGATACTGCTTCTATAGCCGTATAGTTATTGCGTATTTGTCTGTACCCTATACGGCTTCCTGTTGATGTTTATATCGTAATTTAACCGTAACATTCTATGGTCAGTTGAGAATTTAGTTGAGATAACTTCGAGATTATGTACTTTCTGCCTTTGTTTTACAAGTATAAAAAAAAACAAACAACATTAGGTATATTGCACAATAAATAGAAATGATATAACAGTTCAATTCTTATCACTGAATCACTGCCAAAGAAGAAATTGAATGAAGAAGAGCTTATCATTTGAAACGAACTCACCAACTTTCAGGGAGGCTAATGACGCGATACGTGCGTCATTAGAAAATTATAGAAATTGCATTTTATATCAATTAAGTTTACGCTGCTTAAAAATATTAAAAAACATTACCGGGGGCCAAAGACGCGCTAGGCGTGTCATCACTTAGGAGGGCCCATAACGCGACTCGCGCGTCACTAAATTTTGTAATAGACCGGGGCGAAAATGTTCAATACAAGTACAATGTCAAGCAGCCGATATTAGTACACCCACCAACGTAGTGCATTAACATTGTTATTGTCCTATACCTATACAATCATGTACGTAACACGTAAGTTTAAACAATAAAGGATTTTTTTATATTAAATATTTAATACATATTTTTGTTTCAGAACATGTCCGAACACAGCGTCGCTTGTCGCCGCGAAGGTTCGTCAGCCGATGCGCAAGATGCTGGTGGCGTCCGCCGCCCGGCCGCCGGCGCGCCTCCGCCCCCTCAACGATCCCAGGCAGATCCATGCATTGTCCGATATGGGGATATCTGTACTCACTCTGCCCGATGGACGGGTGCAACTTCTCTACACCACTAACACGGTCAGTGTATTATACAAACTATTACAAATAAACATAAGCATTTATTTCAACATTCATAAGGGTTTTACAGTAAGGTTGATTGTATATTAACTAGGGCTTTGTGTATTACTACTACTAAATATATTCGATCTTCAAAGCGAGAGTAAATCGGTTCTTAGGGCATAGCCTTTGCTTACTATCAGGCAAACTATAACCGAGTGCAAACCCGTTCTAGTTAAAAAAAATGTATCATTCATACTTATTCATCGTCAATGTATAAAAAAGTAATTAAGACTGTCCGCGTACTTAGAAGATAAAATAATGAAAAAAAATTAACTGGTGTGTAAAAATGTGTGCAATATTGTTGAAATGTATATGATTTGGGTACAATGATGTTATGATCGATGATCCATGTAGGTTTCTAAGAATATGTGCTAAATTTGAAGTTAATCACTCACTTACAAACTTATCACAAAGGTTTTTATTTAAATTGAGTACGTTAATTAACTTCGACATACAACAACAGTCGAAGTTTCGTTTAAATTGGTTTGTCACTTTGAGAGATATTTATATCCTAGAACATAGTTTTTTTTTTCTATACCTTGATAGGCTCACGCTTAACTACAACTCGCATGATGCTAAGCAACGTTTTAATATACTATCTAGCGCTTGACTGGTAGAAATCTGTTAACTCTCGGAGGGAAGGAGTCCGTCCCATAAGGCTAATGATCGAAATTAGGTTTTTATTTTTATAAAATGTCACATTATTAAAATATTACTTTTTTTATTTGATGGGGATTGTTTCCGAGACTGTCCCATTTTTTTTACATTCGGTCTTCTTTTTGAGAAAAAACCAATAAACAAACAAATTGATCAAGTTTATGCAAACCAATTTTACCTATATTTCCAAAACGACTACTCTGATTTTGATGTCGTTTCCTGTGATGTGATGAGGTTTGATTGGTGTTTGTTTCTAGCTATGTGTTACGATGACAACTCACCAGGGGGCGCTGCTGTATACATTATATCTTCTAAATAACTAGCTCGATTTTGATGGAGTTTTCTTTCATTGGCTTAGATTTGTTCAGTAAAGTGACAGTAGTGTTGAAGTCTTGTTTATAAATAAAGATTATATTTATAACACTCACATTATAGTTATAAAAAAAAGAATGTACTAAACTAGATATATTTCATCACAACTTAACTAAATTCAAAAATCTACTTAATAAATGTAATATTACCGGTTATAATAGTGACGTTTTCTACAAACTTTAAGAGTATAACATTATATTGTAAAGAAAGTTGTACACAATAGTAAGAATTATAAATTTAAAAAAAAAATCATAATAAGGTTAAGTTTGTATTTTATTATAAGTTTTAGTTTGTAAGTTGTTTTTGTGTCTGTAAATAAATAAATATTAATTAATTAAAATTAAAATATTTATTTAAACTGAGATATAAGCACACATTATAAATTCCATTTTAGTAAAAGTAAGTAAAAAAGTAAAATATGTTTATTTGCCAATTGAAAACTTAACCTACTTATTACAATATTCATACCTATTTTAGTTAATTTACAATACAATAATAGTGTTAACAGTAGACCCCAAACTAGGCGTTAGCCTGTATCTTGGTGGTCCAATTATAAAAGATCCTGTTTTCTTGAAAGAAGTTGACGCTTGTAAAAGAATAATTTCAATACTATTTAGAGATGTATAAAACAATAATATTCACGGCTATGTACATAGTTTAGTTACAGTAATGTTCATCCATAGTTTATAAAATTTCTTTTTAAATAAGATAACTGTAGTAAAACCGTGTCAGAAAGTTTAATACACATTATCACAAAAACTATATTTTGAAAATTGAAATCAGTTGACTAAATAACACTTACATTATAGTTATAACACTTACATTATAGTTATAACACTTACATTATAGTTATAACACTTACATTATAGTTTTAACACTCACATTATAGTTATAACATTCACATTCCAGGCAAAGACGGCTAAAGACGCGGCCGAGGGTCTCACATTCATGCGAGAGATGTCCAAATGGAATTCGATGAGTGACGTCGAGAACGGCGTAGTGGCTTGCGCGGTGAGGTTCGGAGACCGCCTCTTCCCCGCCGGACCAGCGCACTTCGGAACCGACCTAGTAGCAGACACAAGATTCACGGGAACCGTCGCGAGAGTCAAGCCCGAAGACGCCTGTACGACTATTACTAACAAAGAAGGTTAGATTGCAATTCCTTTTTTAATTTAACTCTATTTCATTAGTATCCAAAATTAAACGTTATCTACAATTACCCTGTTAAAGAGAGAATTGGGGCGTAGCAAAATATCAGACTAATTTTTAAAACTAAAACATGGAGTGAGTCGGGGGAGACCTTTTCCCAAAAGTGGGATAGCATAGGTTGTAAAGAAAAAACTAAAACTTAAAACTAGGTAAACTACGTAAAAAGTATGAAAGTGAACACTGTGGACTAAGGTGGAGCATGCTGGCATTCATTTATATTTATAAACGATTGTAATCTTTCGTAAGCCGCAGGTTTTGCTTACGTTAGTTAGGCCTTATTCAGAAGGGGCGACTACGCCGCGATTCTTTCGCGCGTATTGATTTCGGCAAGAGCGTTCCAACGCGCGAGAAGCAGAGAACTTATTTGAAATTTCATTCCCAAATCGCGCGGAGTTTGTGCGTTAAACTGAACGTAACAAGGCTTCCCTAGTATCTCGACACGCGCGTATTCTCGCGAAAACTCGCTAGTCTAAAGTCTGGCGTAGTGCAAACAATTTACGCGCGTATTTTGAATTCGTGCGTTGCTTATGGACGCGATACATTGGTGCCTAGTACGTTGGTGAGATACTAACGATTCACCCTTTCTGGAATAGGCCTTAAGTGTTGTAAGCCTAAAATAGGATTGGATTTGTTTTCATCCAATGTTGTTCACCAGAAAAGGAAAACCAACTAAGGAAAAACTATTTAATCATTTTTATATTTGTAAGATTAAACTTGACTACAATGTTACCTTTTTTAAATAGAGCTTGTCCTTTATTCGACTCAGTCTTGTTATTTTATGTATAGACGCTGGTCATTTTTTATCTAGTGATTAATTTGACAACATTCATCCACAATTACCTTGACGTGTATAAACTATAATTGAAGTCGACTAAGTATTGGTGTAATTTAAACTGAACGTACATTATTAACTACAAAATAGTCAGTTTTATAATATGCAGATAGAGTTTTTATATGTAGTCTTTTAATATAATTTTGCGTGTAACTTAATTTTACCTGCTTGTCTAAAAATTTTTCCCTCTTATGCCAGCGCAACTGCGCTTTAGCGCCACCTAGTGAAGAAGTTAAATAATACAAGCTTGTTACGGTCACATACCAATTTATTATTTCCAACGAATATTAACATTAGGCCACCGGACACTGAATAATATATCATTTTAAATTCAACCTTATTGTAATAATTGGATTACTGTTGTTCCTCGATCTACATTAGCATATAAAAATGCCTAAAAGTACTGAAAATGCTGTTTTATAATAAGCGGGACTAGTGTTCATAAAAGTCAAAATAATATATCCATATAGGTATCTATATATTTGTCCATATTTAATTGCTTCGATCGTTTAAATCAGATACAAAAAAATATGCTAGTGATGTGATGGGAACCGTCTCAATCTATTAATATGATGATTTGCCAATTGGAAGCAAAAGATTGACAAATAAGCAACGAAATTCATATCATTTCGATGTATAAATAAATATACCTAATACATTGTTGTGATTGTATTAGTTATTGTTTGTAAAACCTCAAATAAGTAAACACATAATACAATTTCTATGTATATTTTTCTCAGAAATAGAAGGTGAATTCGCGGTGGCGGTCCGCGGTCAGTGCACGTTCGCGCAGAAGGTGCGCCACATGCAAGCAGCCGGCGCTCGGCTCGCCATCATCCTCGACAACATGGCGGACTCCTCCCACGAGAGCACCGCCATGTTTGCGATGTCCGGCGACGGCCGAGACGACATCACGATCCCAGCAGTGTTCCTCTTCAGCAAAGAAGCCGCAGAATTAGAGGAACGCATGAGCAAAGACGCCGATCTCAGAGTCACCGTCGGCGAACTCGCGTCCATGAAACGAGAGCTCCAAGGCGATGCAGACACCGACGCAGAGCCGGACATATCCACCGGCGTCCCCGTAGAGAAAGACTCGTTCGATCATCTCAAGAAAGTCCTCAGCCAGTTAGTAGCGCAGTTCGAGTTATCCCTAGCCGACGGCACCCCCGGTCCGTGGCCCGAAAACGTACGGACTATTTCCACAGAACCACGGGCAGAGGAATCGGAAACGTGTCCCGTTCAAGTCGAGATCTCTGAAAAACAGGACTCAAAAACGGACCATATCGAAAAAGACAAAGTTTGACAAACGTGTGGTGATAGTACCCTTTTGCTCGGAAGAAACTTGTACTGTAGACGCGAGCGTGGAAGCCGCGACGCATATTAGATCTAACGAGCGGGGTACTATATACAGACTTACAGTGAAACGTTACCGACTCTATGTATAAAGTTTAAACTAACGTGTAATAAACTAGTGTACATATAACTGTAAGTTCCAAAATCAAAGTACCTACTACGTTATGAATTGTGCCTTTCTATTGATACGGTATGTGACTCTTCCGGTGTCGTAGCACAGATATTAAGACGCCATCAAACACAATCACGGCTCTCAGTTTTGCCCTGAGCATAATTTTATACAAACTGTTGTGCCGGAAGTCTTGAATAAGTTGAAATTACTAATCAATTCTACGATAATTCGTTTAAATATGTTCAGGGTATTGTAAAATATGTAAAGCTGTGTAAGAATCACATTTGATATCGCATTCTGCTATGCTATGGACACTGATTTTTTCTTGGTTGGCCATTTTCCAAGATATATTTTAATGTTAACAATTTCCTTCAGACAGATACTTATTTTCGTAAATATTATGATAGTTATTACTAGTAATTAGGTTCAAATGTTTTTCACATGACAATACGTTACTGCATCTATTGTACTTATTTCGATTTAAGTTTTGCGAAATGAACTACTTTTTTTTTAAAAATTTAATTTGATGTAAGTATGACATTAAATAAAAAGTATAATCATTAAATCTTCGGAGAATGGTCCACAATTTTTAGTATAAGTTATTCTGAGGTTTTCTATTGTTAGGTACCTTATTGTAATTGGAAAATTTAATATTATATATATATTTTAGCTACATTTGATAGTTTTGTCTGTATATATATGCGCTTAGAGCAGAGAGCGAGGTTAGATATTGGCTTATAATAAGCGCCTATATGTAACATACTGTTTTTCATACAATTTTATTATCTATGCCAATCATTCTGTTATCTAAATCAACTGGCTAAATAGCCTTTATAAAACCTTTTTCAAGAGGCTTTTTCTTTTCTTTTTTAAGAGGCTTGTGGAATGACCTGCCACTTAATATCAAGCAGGCTAAATCCTTGCCCATATTTCAGAGCTTGGTTTTTAATCATTACATTTCTACTTTGTGATGTTAATTGGTTTGTGTAAGTCTTTTTATTTGAATTATGTTCTGCTTTCTTTTATTTTTGTGTGATTTCCTTCAATGTAATATATTTCCTTTAAATACCAGTAATATGTAGTTCTGTGTGTAAGTATGTTTGTATGTTGTTACTTTGAATGTTATATATGATATTGTGTTTTATTTTTAAATTATCTAATATTGTGTTAAGTACGCCAGCTTTACGGATTTCCTCTAGTGTTGTCCAAACTAGGTTACCTGGAAGAGATCACTTTAGTGATAAGGTCGCCCAATGTCCCTGGTTACCTTCCACCTTTATGTTAAATAATGTTCTTTTTATTTGGTGTACAATAAAGTATATTTGATTTGATTTTTCATCTTTGCAACAGATTAGAAGTCATCAGACCAAATAGTTATTTTAATACATTTATATAATGTTAATACAAATATAATGTTGATCAACAAATACTTACAAATATAAGGTTCATCGCGATTCAGATTTTTGTATCCAAAAATATGTTAACATCAAAACCACAAACCTATAAAGTTATTTTTGAGCTTGTTTTGTTACGTCTACGATTTGAGACAAGTAATCACTCGACCTATGCCAAGTTTTGAGTCACTCTATACAGTATAAAAATTGGTTGGACAATTATTACACCTCAAAGGTATGTGTGATTGATGTTACTTGTTTTGTTATGTACAGAAAAGTAAGGAATGTGATGGCTAGCGAAGATTCGAAAGAAACTTTTATGTACCGAGTGTAAATGTAAAGAAAGCTAAAAGGCGCTTGAAGTATTTAAGTATTTATTTAACATATATTTATTTCTGATAATTTTACAATAGCTATAGCTGTTGTAAATAAGTAATCTGTTGTAAATTAATATTACATTGCATAAACCTCTTCGATACTTGAGTTATCTAGAGACATTTAATTTAATTGTTATATTATGTATAAAATATACATAAATAACTTTGCTTGTGTGGTATTAGAAAAATAGTTGTTTTACTGTGTTATTGTCTGTCAAAACAGTGTAGGACCTTTGCAAATTTTGACAGAAACCAGAATAAATACTATGCTATTATACAACTTTAAATAGAACCCATATATATATTAAATAGGTTTAGTATATGTATTTTATTCTGCAGTCAAAATACCCTTACTGTAATATGTATAAAGGTTTGTATGTTTATGTCAGAGACAAGATGACTCCTGAGAATACACATTCATTCCTAACTTAATTGACATAGTATGTCGACCATTAATTTAATTCGATAACGGCAGATGTCTCTCATTATAAATCTAAATTAGTCAGTTGTTTTGTTAAATGCAACTCAAGTTTGAAAGATTTTTAGGTTCACATGTAGTTTTACATATGTTTTCATGAACAACTTGTAATGTCAGATGTATATAGCATGTATATAAATATATGTACATAGTGTATGTCAACTCAAGTGTAAATTTAGCAATAAACACTCATAATAAAGTTAGGATAAGTATAAAGAGAATATTATGTAAAAGTTGACGCTTAATAACTTGATTAGCTGTAAATTTCTGTTGATGATACTGTTCAGGTATTGTGAAAATTATTTTAAAAATACTTACATATAGATATAAAAAATATAAGTATCCGAGTGTTCAACCATGTTTTGTGTATATATATATATTTAAAATATAGCAGTCGAGTGTCAGTTTTGTATGTAACAAACTATTCATGACTAAGTTTTGTGTACTCTTACTAAACTTCTTTGTACTCCTAACGAAAATATTGTTCGAAATTGTGTGCTTGGTGATATACAAAGGAAGTAATACCTACATACATAATTTGTCTGAGTAAATGCAAAGGTTCCATTTGGATGAGCAATACGCATAGCACTGATATCATGTGCACTAGAACAACTGAAACACTTACAATAAACAGCAACTGTGGAACAAAGCTTTCATGGTGATATTTTATGTAAATTACAAATTGAAATTGTCAAATTTAGTTCCTTAGCTTTTTGGTATAGACCTCACACTGGCATAGAGTAAAGACTAATTTACTATATTCTAATTTAACACCCCTCTGTGTAGTAGTGTTGGGCCTTATTCAATTATTATTTTAATAATTTCATCAATTGAATTGTAAAATTGAAATTAATTGCATCTAATTCAATCGCAATTGATTGAATTGCAATTTATCTATTAATTGCAGTTCACAGCAATTTTTTTTCAATTGTCTTGTGTCATTTGCAAATTACAATTAAATTATTGCAACCAATATTTTCAATTGTAGCAAGAAACAATTGAAACTAACAATTAATAATCATGTTTCATTGGATCCTGCGTACATACATATAAATGACCTTACTTGTGTGGGTAAGTGTCTGTGTGTGTGTGTACGTTTGTTATTTCTTCACACTCATATGGGTGCACCAATCTGGATGAAATTTGGTAAAGAGGTAAATACGACATAGACTAACACATACGATACTTTTATCCCAAATTAACGAAAAAAATAAACAAAATAAAAGGAAAAATTGAAACATTGGTACTACTTGTAAGTACTACAAAATAAAAAACTTGAAACTTACTTACATCTTTAATTGTTAATTGAAGAAAATCGCAATTAACAATAGAAATACTGCTGTATTGAGCAGAAGAAATGATGGTGATCACCAAAATATTACAACAAAGCAACATCTTATGGTATCGACCAACTGCTCTGCCCCCTTAGACAAGAGGCGTATTTTAGTGAGCGTACTGCCGCTCACTTATCGAATAGAAAGAGCAATGTATGGGATTGACATCGTGACGATTGACATGCTACGTCACTCCCATACATGTATATTTCATATATATTTCCATACATATTCCTTAGGTGAGCGACAGTGCGCTCACTAAAATACGGCTCTTGTCTAAGGGAGCTGTTGTCTTAGAAAGATTACCACCAAACATGAACTTGTAAAGAATTATAAATTGTCACAATCACTATTAAAAATTTATAAGTAGTTTTTACAATTAAAATTGATCAGTTTATAATCTTTCATTGTTATAACAATCAAACTTTGCCCAACACTGCTGTGTAATTAAAAAGATTTAATACAATTAAACGGTGACTTAAATTATATAGGCCAGAAAAACTACACCGGCAATTTTATTGCTGTAATAGGGCCTTCTATGACCTGTTCTTATTCGCAAGTAAAAATAAAGCTATATCTGTATAAGTGAGCAAAATAGGTCGAGCTTTGAGGAGTATCATTATAAATACGGTTCATCATATCATTCTGTTCCCAATTTACTGATCTACAATTTGTCCCAAGACCACTTTTCAATTATCTCAGTCATTTAAGAGATAGGTATTACCAATAAACCATTTTGGGGAGCCCATTTAGGCCCACCAAAAGTAATGCACAGCTCCCACAGGGTAGACATCTCAGAATAATAAGAACATGTCATAGAAGACCCTATTATAAAATGGCTGGTGTAATTTTTTGACGTTTAGAAATCCCTGCCTACTTACTGACCTAATAGTGATACTGTTTATTTTGATGTATTTGTGCAAAGTCCCTTAGGATATATTTCAATGCGACCTAAAATACTAGTTTTAATATAGACAATATAGACATATCACCTTGCATTATATTCGTCAAAAAATGAGGACTGAATTTTAACAAAAAAATGTTAATTAATTCTAAAATAAATGTGAGACAAATTGATACCTATTAAAAGATAAAATATATAATATTTGTTGTTATTTTTTCTGTAATAAGTAGTAGGTATTATTTAGTAGAAAGTTCAGTGACGATGAAATAAAATTTCAGTTAGTTTTATTTAATTCCTGATTTATAGTAATGTCATCTAGATCATTACGTTCTGCTTAATTTAAAAACAAGTCTGTAAATTGTTCAACATACATTTTTCACGTAGTAAATCAATTATAATGTAAAATTTTTAAGTTGTTTACATTTTTGTTAAGAAAACAAGTCACAATAAACAATTGATCTGTTATTTAAATGTTTGTTTTTTTTTTTAAAAACAAGTCTTATACATATTATTAGTTCAATAATGGTTTGAATGCATGAATACAAATACATTTTCTTTTGAAAAACAAACTTTTGTTTGTTTATTGCACCCACAGAGCTTTGAAGTCCATGGCTTCTATGGGGGGGCGCGCGCGGGGGCGATGTGGCCCGATCGTTGTTCTGTGATTGCACCACACACAACATATTAGGTTGGGAAAAAAGTCTTTTACTAGTGGACGCCCGCGGCTTCGCTCGCATTATTAGCTCGATAAGTAAATTATTTGTGAAAATTTCAGCTTTCTAGCTATCATGGTTTATGAGATACAGCCTGGAGACAGACAGACAGCGGAGGCTTAGTAACAGGGTCCCGTTTTATTTTACCCTTTGGGTACAGAACCCTAAAAACAACATAATAGGTATTTTAAAAACAATCACATAAAAGTCCACATTTGTTCGAGACAAAGATAAGCACCCGTTTGAAGTTATTTGTAACTTAGCATCAGAAGTTGAAAAGCAACACGGTGATTTAGTTTATTCGTAGTGAAATTCACGTAGGTCGACGCGGTCACTCCTCGGATGGGTGACCGAAAAGTGGCATTCCAGTTTGGGCGCTTCCGTGGGTCGGATGACACGTTAAATTGTAGGAGCCGGCTGTTTATCTAGTACGGCAGTCGTTAAGCCATGTCAGAGGCCCTTGGGGCGGCTTGATGAACTCTCGAAACCAGAGTTGGCCACTCTCATTCGATAAGAAGAAGGGAAATTCACGTGGTGCGTGTAGCACGGATCGCGAGATCTGATATTTTATGTATAGAGAGAACACACACATTATGTTCTACCGGAATGGATTTGCATCATCATCATCATATCATTTATAGGTGAAGTAGAGTCTAGAACTAGTTTCTAGGTTTTTAAACTGGATCAAGCCGCGATCCAGTTTAAAAACCTAGAAACTAGTTCTAGACTCTACTTCACCTTAGTCGTGTCACATTGACAAGCTCTGCGCGAGGCTAGGCAATGCGCGCTTTGCCTTGGCCAGATTGGCTAGAGTTGTCTCCGCTTACGTAGTGCGAACGTGCTATTTTGCTACCGTAGACTCGGTCCTCCAATATGGAGCCGAACCACGCCGAACTCAGGGGGCACGCTGCCGACAGGCTGCGTGCCTTTAGAATGCTGAAACGGGCAATACGGGCTATAGCTCAAGTGTCACGTCGCACGTCGGCGAGACCTCTCTTTAAATCGTTCGGGATTCTTACGCTGCCTTCACTGGTTATATACCAGTGGGCTATTTACGTGAGGTACAATCTGGACATGTTTGAGACTCGCGGAGAGCTGTACTCGGGTGACAAGGAGCTCCGTCACGCGGCCACGCTGGCCACGCAGCATGTACGCCTCGTCCGTGCCGGGAACTCCACACATGTTAAAAGTCCGGAGGTGTACAACTGCCTCCCGACTGATATCACTAATGCCTTAAGTGATAACGTACATTCCTGGAACAGTTAAGAATAATTATAGACAACATTTTAATGTACCTACTATCATGGCAGGCGATGTAAACGGTAAAAGCACTTGGTGGGGTAGCGATTTTGTAGATTCTCGAGGGGACATTGTATTGCATTGGTGGCAAAATTTACTCCAGCTTCGTTGACGTCACAGCATGTACGGTGGACCTTCTGGACCTAGTGGAGGACTGGACCTTGGATGAAGGCATGACGAGCTCCGATCACAACACGATACTCTTTAACATTAAACAGACTAGGTCTAAAAGAATAACAATAACAACAAGAAATCAAGAACAACAAGAATTTATAATAGCAAAAAAGCTAGCTGGATCCATTTGCATTTTATGTAAATGGCCCAATTAACCGAAGAGCACAACATAAACAGTAATAGATTTGATAACGTTAATAATAAAAATGATTTTGAATACAAAATTAGAACATATACAATGTGTTTGTCTACCCGTGTCGGAGCCTGAAATGGTAAAATAAATGATTCATTTGATCGACAAATCAATCTAAAATGTTTTTTTTTCCTCCCCATTGTGGAATGGCAGCCATTTTGTTATTTTAGACACCAACCCTTGGGCGCTTGTATTAATTTAGTCATAACTTAGGTACCATGTAAAGGGCATATTGATATAAAAAATATCATTTGATAGCTGAACGTATAGGCAATAAAACGAGGTTAAACATTTGCAATATTTTATTAAATAAAGGAAAGAAAAAACAAAATAAAAATAATAAAACTTTTTTCAAAGAAAAAATCTTAAAAGTAAGCTTTTTACAAAAACCTATGGGAGTAAGTTCTAATTTTGTTTCTTTCATAAAGTAGTACGGGATGTTAGCTTCTAAAAGATCCAGACAGTATTGATGTATACCTACAGTATAAACTATATTACGGCTTCATCTATCTTACTGCGACATATATATATAGGTACCTACATATAATAAAGCTGTAGCCGGTCAGTGTCTGTAAATTGAAAAAAAATGTTGAGGGGTCCTCATTGATGCAATAGAACACAAAAATCATGTTCCAAAAAATAAAATTTGTTTGTCTGTAGGTTAGGTATGTTTGTTCGTTTTAGGCTCGAAAATGGCTGAACCGATTTGTCGACGGTTTGCACTAACATGTAGGTGCATTTTTAACTTTGTTTATTTCATTTAAATCGGTTCATAGCTGAGTTATGTTATAAGTTATGTTCGAAAAGTTAATGCGAGCGAAGCCGCGGGCGTCTACTAGTACATAAATATATATTTATTATACTATGTTCGGTGCTGCCAGTCCCAGCCGCGCGCCACACCCCCCGCACCGCCCCCCGCCCCCGCCTGTAGATCGAGAATCTATAATGAATAAATATGAAACATAAATCTTTCATTATGTGCCGGCGCAGGCTCTGTCTCGTTTTTCCATGTGTCAGTCCTAGTATGGCTATCTCTTGTTTATGTCTTAGAAACTCTCGAAAACAAGATCTTGAAGCTCTTCCCACTTCGCAAGCGAGACCGATGATTGGGCCACAGATATTTACTGTACCGCGAGCACCGGGCCGCAACGGATGTGCCATAAATACCTTATACTCGTGGTTGACAAAATGGAACTAATAAAGAAAGAGTTAGCCAACCTTAGAGTTATGCCAAATGAATTGGGCATGATAGTAAAATTCAGCTCCGCCATCAATGCGGTAAGTTAAAAAG
Organism: Macaria liturata; assembly: GCA_964023185.1. Taxonomy (NCBI): domain Eukaryota; kingdom Metazoa; phylum Arthropoda; class Insecta; order Lepidoptera; family Geometridae; genus Macaria; species Macaria liturata. The sequence goes on from OZ026808.1 coordinate 13,860,689, forward strand.
GATTTTCTTACTATGTAATTTCATAGAAATATGATTTTGTGATGCGTAAACGTAGTGCCATGCTATGGCGATAGTCTTTGCTGGTTATATTAGTAGTGTGTGTAGTATTTTAGGTTGCGTACATTTAGGTTTTTAGCGGTTGCGATTGTATAAAAATAATGTACGTTGATGCTAATCTGTATTAGGTACTCATGTTGTAGAAGTTACTTGCAAACCTGAAGCATGCGACCGGCCGTGGCGTGACGCGCGGTTGCCATCTTGAATTCGGTCGATCTCAGCTCGGTGTGTTCGTTGCTTTTATATATCAGCACAACAAAACTTGGATTTTGCATTTTGACACAGTTTATTAATCAGCTAACGAAGGTATATAAGGCTAAGCATGTAAAGTACATATGCCACGTTATCTTGTCATGCCTACCTTAGATAAATTACAAACTAATTTCATCTTCCTACCTATCATTGGTAGGTATGCATTTTTGATAATCCATAATACATTTATGTTTGTGGAATGTAAGTGAGTAATGAATGTGAAGTGTGAATATACTAAGTACTTATATAAATATAGAAATAAATATTTTTTTCAAATGTTAAGATTAAAATTTCTACGTTTTTAGGTAATTCATTACTTTTAGTCATCGAAATATATTTACGTAGTAGTAATAACTCTATGCTTTTAGTAGATACATTTATTGCAATAGCGCTTATTATTGTACTAGCATTAAATAATAGCTGCACCCCGTAAGACAATAAAATTGTGACAAACTTTAACGTGTGTAGAGAACATTTCTTAAACCAAGTGCCCACGGAAAAAAATAACGTAACGTTTTACAGTTAATAATGCTATTGTCACGCAGTAATGGCGCCCTACCCGAGACACCTCTCTCATGAAATGTGCTTTATAGTTGGTTAACGGTTGGTTTATAGGTACTTGTATAACAAAAGACCAAGCAAAAATACTTAAATTTAAAACGTGTATAATAAGGGTAATTTATTTTCAGGTGGTGTCTACTACGTATTTAATTCTATCAATTTTGGGCATTATATTTTACTTCAACTGCGACGCTGGACTAACAGAAGCTAATTCCAAACAACTCTGGTCTATAATATACCGAGTCTATCTTCAAGGTAAGTGCTCTTTCTCTCTCTCTCTACTATTAAATGTTTTATTTCTTCTCTTCTTTACTTCTCTCTTTAGTATTTTTTATCAAGCTTTTACGTCGTTTTGCAACTATCTAACTATACCTACTACACTATACATACAATGATATCTAAGAATAGTTATTTCACCAACTTTTAATTATCTAAATATTTAATTTATTTTTGAGTCATTCCTTTATCGCAAGTGCAACATGTATTCTCAGACGCATGTTTTAGGTTCATGTGGGCAAATAAAACCACATTTATAGGTAATAAAATGAACATTTTAATATGGTCTTTTCCTAAAAGATGTTTTGAAATAATGTTTTAAAAGTCAAATGACCATTGCGGGTGCAACAGATTTGGCCCAACCATTCCAGGTCGTTGACAAAAAACGTATAAATCTGTCGATTGATTAATTTTATATACTATTACCAGTCTATCTAGATACGATCAAGTTCTTCTAAATTCATTCACTCTAAACCTGAAACACCACCTCTTTATATTCTATGTATACATATAATAAAACTGAAGACGGTCAAAAACTAAACATAGAAGATATTAATTTTTTTTTAAGTAGTATACCTTAACTTTGCAGTTTATACAATCTTACCTAAATATTTTTATAAGAATGTATGTAAAAACAATTATGACAAGAAATCATAGTGTTACATGATGATAATAATTATTTATTTGTTTTGTACTATTTATGATTTTAATAAATATTTCTTTCTTCTTCTTTCTTTCTTTCTTATAGGGTTTTTGTCGGGTTGTCTGTTTATCTGTATGTCTGTCTATTTAAACGCTTTTAACGCAAATAAGGCTGATCAAATCATCATGATTTTTGGTTTATTGGTAGTATGAGGTCTTAGAAGTACCTACTACTTATTATCTCAAAATAATGCGAGCGAAGCCGCATGCGTCCTACTAGTTATTAAATTAGTATTGGTTTCTAGGGTCTTCTAATAAGACAATACTTTTTTTTCAGACGCAAATTGCCATAAAAACAACGCCTTTTTTCAATCTATACCGCCGGGGTTGACCCAAGCACGCACGGTTTTTGTACTGAACACGCTGCTTTTGTCATCCGCCGCAATAAATTTGATAACGTCGGTAGCACTGTTTATTAGTAAGTATAAAAATATAAAGCACTCTGTATTCTATTCATTTCTATGCTTTATAGTTATTCTTAATTAAAAATATGTGTGTAATGTGTACCTAAATATTGATATTTTGTTCTTCAAACCGCAGTTATAAATCAGTTTTGGTGCAGTTTAAGTTTCCCACACACAAATGAAATTCCCTTTTTTAATTTTGATATCATATATTTTAATTTATTTTCGTCCTTTCTTCTCTCAACTCTTTCATATCCCGCAGGTATCTCAGCTTCGTTTTTATTTTCTCTATTTGTATGATCTCATATTCGTTGCAAAACAATGTTTATCATTCTTGATAATGTGTCCCTCGTGAGTTTTCTGTAATGTTGAACTGATTTTCTACTTTGACAGAAGTGCACAGTGCTGATCCAGGGAAACATTTGAAAGTGTTCGTGAGTGTCTACCTGTGTGCGTGGGCGGGCACGCTGGTCATAGACCTCACTTTGGCAACACAATTTGGACAAGACATCATACACCTGGCGAAATTGATGGTAATAATATACTTTTACTTTTAGAGAGGAGGGTATATAATACTAAGTATATTTTTGTGTCCTCATTACTAATCGATTTTGATTTTTCTTTTTTTAACTGACTTCTTCAAAAGATGATAGTCATCAATTCGAACTAAATATAGGTATCTATATGATATTGTCAGAATTGAATAAAGTTTGCGTTTAATTAATTGTTTTTATCATCTTTGCACTAAGACATCTAAACAAGTGTTTCAAAAATTTAAGAGTATCAATTTGAGATTTATTTTTCAAAAATGTGTGCTGAATTTCACATGTGAATAAATATAGATATATATACGTATACTGAGGAACACCTTACACAGTCCCACCTAGTCCCATACTTTGTATACTAATTAAATGTTATTTGTTACAGGACCAAACCGAAAGCTACGACTTGTTTAAGGAGACTCTGCGAGTGGGCGCGTTCTTCCTTTTGTCTATTTCAATGAAAGGCTATGTTATCCCCGTGATCAACCTCGTGGTGATCACGGTGCTGATAACACTTCTATGGCAGCACAATAGGAAAATAAACAGCCGAACGGTATGTATTTACAAAAATTAGATTATATTTTATTGTATGTTTTTTTTAAATCAATGTGTTGTTATCAAGGATTTTTTATTTCATCCCTCTCTGTACTATATATTATTTCCATAGTTGTTATTTACTAAGTCATTTTGTTATGTAATAAAGAATAATAATTCCTTTTACAAAAGAATGTTTACATATTGTCTCTGTGTGTTGTATAAATATGTCTATATGTAAAGAAAGTATATCTGTGTAAAGTTCCCATGAGCCCATGACGTGACATCATTAGTTTAGTGCGGTACGCTCAGTGATATATCCTGAAATTCATTATATTTTTATCATATTTTATTTATTATAATACGGTAATTCTACTAACTTATTAATATTGTTAAGGCGTAAATTTTTGTGTGTCTATTATTTCTTCCCCCAGATTGATAAATCAATTCGGGTGATATTTGAAATAGAAACGATTTATAGATAACATAGGCTATATATACCTACCTAGTTTTGACGCGCTATTTATGTATATCAACAGACTCGTGAATATCTGTTGCCACGACCATGTTTTTTTAAATAAAAGTTAGCTCAGATTCAGCTACATTTTTGGTCCCAAATTTAAATAAATTATTAGATTTATTAAGGATATTTGAAAGTAGCCATCGAACTAAGATACGTGGATGCACATTTATTGAGATTATGTTTTTCAGCGTTCGATGCAGAGACTTTTACGTGCTTTTGAAGGGTAAATATATTTTATTTTCTCATAATCTTGTCTTGTCATTCTTTATATATTTTATATTCGACATTTAAATACTTTTATTGTCATTTGTTTGACGTGTAAATAGGTTTTACGAAAATCAATGAATATGAAAATAAAAACTACGTAGACTGTTTTATCCATATAGTAGTACTAGTGATTTTTTTGTGCTATACATTTGCAAATAATGTTCAAATGAGCCCAAAGATTTTTTGTAAAAAGTTATTGGTATGTAACATAAGTTGATTATTCTGACGAGTTCTTAGGTCACTACATAGGTATTTTTCAAGCAGTAGATACTAGTGTATCTGTATACTAACTTCATTATGTATTTTCAGTTTTTGGGCCAGCAATTTGGACAATGAAAGCTCACCACCACGAGCCACGTAAGAGAATAATTTACTATAACACGATTACATACAATGTTGAATTGCTGATATTTTTATTGTGAAAATAATTTTCTGTACCTATATATTTTTTATATTACTATATTTTGACTGCTCCGTTAGCTTAGTTGGTAGTGGCTCTGCCTTCTAATCTAGGGGTGCGGGTTCGATTCCCGCATGGCACAAGTAATTATGAATATTAAAATTTGTAATTACTTGTGTTAAGTCTGGTCGTTTCTATGTATAATAAGTATGTATTTACAAAAGAAAAAGTATATATGTATTATATCCGTTATCTAGTACCCATGATACAAGCGTAAGCTTAGTATGGGGCTAGATGGCGCTGTGTGATATGTCCTGAAATATTTATTTATTTATATTACATACCATAGATACACACACTAAAATTTGGCATTATCTCTTAGCAGCATAAGTTACTAAAATAAGATAAGGATAACCTGGATTTCATAAACGTGGTTTTTATAAAGGGCGGCGAAAATCATGTCATCCTTTTCTTATCATGTTCATTTCCCAGTAATGGAGGCTATTACATAACAATATTGCGTGTAAAGGATGGAATAACTTACACCACTGTTTATTAAAGTCTCGTTTAATGAATCAGGTTGTATTGCCACTACCAGCCCCAACGGAAGACCAGCGCTGGTTGCTTCCACACAACCAGCATTATGTTGAGTATAATAATAATAATAAATTGTTTATTGTGCATAAAATACAGTGTTGTACTGCTATGAGCAATAAACACTTACATTATATTACATCGGTGTCATACATTGGTAAGGTTTACTGAGTATTATACAAGGTAGGTACATACCTCAAGGGTCCTGAATTGCAAGACTGCAGTACCTCCCGCCGCAGCAGGCTTCTTTGCCTGTATATACACTGATTTTACGTTTTAAAAGATAATTATACTTTCCTAAAAATAAATAACAAGATTACAAAAATATGTATTGCTATTTGCTAATAGTAAACAAACTTTTTGAGTTGGGGCTGTGTTGTGGCACATTTTATGTTTGTTTCTTATGTTTTTACTCGTGTTTGTTTTTCTGTCAAATCTGTCACAATTAATGTTTTCTTTCTTTCTTTCTTATTGTAAAATCAGTTAGTGAGTGTTTGTGGTGTTGTCTCCAGGGGCGCTGCCCTCTACCAACAGGCGTCGTCGCTGCAGACGCGGGTGCACACGCCGATGCAGATCCGCGATCGCCCGTTTTTTTATCTGGAGCAGCGCCCGTCTCCCAAGCCAGCAGTGGTCCAGCCAGTGTGTAAACAAGTAGCCGCAAGTGCCTCCCCCGCCTCTCCTGCCGGCCCGGTATTACAGCCCAGACTCGCGGGCCATTATTGATGCAAAAATATTCTAAACTCTAATTAAAATCTCCTTGCTACTGAGGTGGCAAACGGTGAGCTCCAAACGTAAATTTAATCCCAAGTTTTTGGTATACGTTACACCACCTAGTGAAAAGTTGAGGTTGCTTAGAATTTCAACATGTGCCTTGTAGTGAATGTTGCATTTTCAAATGGGTTGTTTTGGTCACGATCGTTATACACTTAAAAATAAATGTAACCCTTAAAATTTATTAACAATTGTTAAGGGTTAGGTACATTTATTTTTAAGCGTATACATAACGATCGTGAGAAAAACATTAGATATAAATACAGTCTCGATTTGATTTTAATGTCCATATTTCTGTGATACAATGTTTTAATTTTTTAACTATTTATTAAATGTTTTTTTTTTGTTTTTATTAAACGAGACTGCATAACTTTTTAGGTCCCTGTCTATTGCTATTTTTTATACTTAATTTGGGGACTTGCAGCGAAATCTTGTCTGCAAAATGTTAAATTATAGCATTCTTCTTTCATTTTAGCAAATTTTATGCAAATCTATTTTACTTTATTTTTTCCATTCTTTTACTGCAATTTTATTATTCTATCTTTATTTTACACTATAGGTAATTATATATATAATTTACCTACAATATAATTGTGACATATTTAAGAACTCATTTTAAGAAAATATAGGATTTTTGATAACTAATAAGTACTAAACTAATTGATAGCTTATAAATTATGTAATATTTTTTAGATCTTATTTGAGACTGATGGTTATTGTATACTTAATTGACTATTATTGTAAATGCGTTAAACTATTCTCATAATTATTTTGCTATGTAGTATGTATTTTACAGAGAAAACGATAAATAAAGACAATCAATTAATAATACTGACTAACTAAAACTAAGTTGAATATAATCGGTTAATGGTAAGTAATCATACCTTATTTTATTAAACAAAGACTTGTTTTTTTAAACAAAACGTTTTATTTAAAAAAAAAATACTAATTAAAACTAAGTTGAATATAATCGGGAAATGTTAAGTAATCATACCTTATGTTTTTTTAAAGAAAACGTTTTATCTAAAAAAATAATAATACTAACTAAAACTAAAATGAATATAATCGGTTAATGGTAAGTAATCATACCTTATTTTATTAAACTAAGACTTGTTTTTTTGTAAAGAAAACGTAGTTTTAATCAATTCAAAAATTTTTTTTAACTAATAAGATAATAAGACTTGTTTTTTTAAACAAAAACAAATACTTAAATAACAGATATATTGTTAATTGCGAATTTTTTTATAAATAAAAATGTAAGCAACATAATAATTTTACATAATAATTTATTTATTATATAAAAAAATTATGTTGAAAAATTAAGAGACATGTTTTTAAATTAAACAGAAGGTAAATTTGTTTCTAAAGATACATATATTGACCTTATGAAAATAAAACGAATTAAATAAAACTAACTTGAAATTTTATTTCATCATCTTCTCATAATCTTTCTACTAAATCATGCTTTACTCATTATAGAAAAAATAACACCCAAATAATACTTTAAATTCAAATATATTTTACCTTTTTATAGATATCAATTGTCTAACAACTAGGTATATTAAAATTAATTACTTAATATATCTATTGTTAAAATTCAGTCCTCAATTTTTGACGAACACAATGCAAGGTGATATGTCTAAGTATATTAAAACTAGTATTTTAGGTCGCTTTGAAAGATATCCTAAAGGTCATTGTACACATACATCAAAATAAACAGTATCACTATTGGGTCAGTAGGCAGAGATTTCTAATCAACAAAATATTACACCAGTGACAGTGAAGTTAGTTCCAAACAACTCAGCCCCCTTAGGCAAGAGCCGTATTTTAGTGAGCGCACTGTCGCTCACCTAAGGAATAGAAATACCAATGTATGGGAGTGACGTAGCATGTCAATCGTCACGATGTCAATCACATACATTGCTCTTTCTATTCTATAAGATAATGTCTTTAATGCACACCAAAGAAATTACATCAAGATAAAGATAAAGAATCTTTATTGATACTGTAAAGTTGTAACATACATAGGTATAGGTATAAGTACTAATATCATAGAATAGTATGCTACACAAATTACAATATCTCTTCAAAGTGAATTTATAACATTTAGTTTTTATAAAATTTTAGAAGTTACGATCTGTAGGTATGTAAATAATGAAATAATGAAAATTTTTGTTCTTAAAATCATGTCAAACATAATAGGTATGTAATCATACCTACACTGTGTCAACTTTAATAAAATCTACGGTCATTTTAGCTGTATAGGGCGTAAGTGAGCATAAGTGAGCGACAATACGCTCACTAAAATACGGCTCTTGTCTAAGGGGGTGGTCTATAATATACCGATTCTATCTTCAAGGTAAGTGCTCTCTCTCTAGTATTACATGATGTTTCTCCTTTACTTTACTTCTCTCTTTAGTATTTTTTAACAAGCTTTTCGGTCGTTTTGCAACTATCTGACTATACATACAATAATATCTAAGAATAGTTATTTCACCAACTTTTAATCATCTTAATATTAATTAATTTTTGGGTCATTCCTTTATCGCGGGTGCAACATGTTTTGTCAGACGCATGTTTTAGGTTCATGTGGGCAAATAAAACCACATTTGTAATTAAATGAATCTTGAAAGCTTATAAGTATTTTAATATCATTAAAAAATCAAATTGCTATTGCGGGTGCGGGGGTGCAACAGATTTAGCCCAACCATTGCAGATCGTAGACAAAAAACTTATAAATCTGTTGATAGATTATTTTTATGTACTATTACCAGTCAATCTAGACGATTATTTTAACGTCATTCGATATTTGATAATTATTTATAACTTCACAAGTGACATTAGGCGCATACAAACCAATTTCAAACTTATTTTGTTTATTCTACCTATGTATTAACAGCTATATTTACACATACTAAACATATATAGGTATGTTCACCTGGACCTTATACCATAAGCTTAAACAGGTAAACATTGATGCAAAAATAGAATATGAGTGGCGCGTCGCACCATCACTACATAGTAGGTACATATCAGATCTAGGTAAGCATGATCTATATACCTATGTATGCATGCTTACCTAGATCTTTAAAACTACTTAGTTGTGTAGTTTTAAAGATCTAGGTAAGCATGATCTATGTACCTATTTATGCATGCTTACCTAGATCATTAAAACTACTTAGTTGTGTAGTTTTAAGGATCTAGGTAAGCATGATCTAAGTATCTGTGTACGCATGCTTACCTATATCTTTAAAACTACTTAGTTGTGTAGTTTTAAGGATCTAGATAAGCATGATCTATGTACCTATGTATGCATGCTTACCTAGATCTTTAAAACTACTTAGTTGTGTAGTTTTCTTCCAACGAGAGTCTCTTGAGGTGTTGATCGAGGCTCTTCTTTCACCGAAACGACTATCGGGACAATCATCGTCGAATCAACATCCCACATGGCGGTAATCTCATGTGCCAAGTGAAGGTACTTGCTGACTTTGTCCTTCTCGGCCTTCACGGGGTTCTCGTCACGTGGAAACCATTCCACGTGCCGAGAACCTCGTGAAGGCCGAGAAGATCATCACCAGATGTCAACAATAACTGCCCGGCGCTACATTACAATTAACTATTTTGACCAATGATATACGATTCTCAGGTGTATTGAATGATTTTTTTTTTATTATGCCAAAATAAACACAGTAAGTACTTAGATTAGGTAATGTACAGGAGTTTTAATCTTACATGTAGCAGTACAAGATGGTATTCCATTATCCCGCGCTAAGTCCCATAGATGGGCTTGTGTTGCGATTACAAAGTATTATTATACAGTAGAAACTCGTTAAGTCGAACCTCGATAAGTCAAAAACCTCCAAATTTCGAAAAAATGTTTTGTTCCCTTCCCTTCAAACACCAAAACCTCCATTACTTGAAATCTTGACCCTCTGTTAGTCGAAATAATCACCGAGTCCCTCCAAGCCATTTTGGTACATATTTTCACTCTATAACTCGTAAAATTAAATTTGACCTCTGTATCTCGAACATAGCAACGTTTTATTTTACAACCTTTACAACTTGATCATTTGGAATTTATTACCTCTATTGTTCGAACAAAAATAAGTTACCGACTTTAAGAACTTGCCGACAATGTGAGTACACTATTGTTTCTTAGAAAACATTTTAGGAGTATACGATAATAAATTTATGACTCACGTAAACACGTGTTTGCTTGCTTGGTGTCAGGTGTTCAATTTTGATTTCCTTTGAAATTTAGCTAAGCAAGTCATTTGTTTTCGACTTAAATACTGTCAGAAGTAGTTTGGTTCTACTGCAATACACATCAATTAGTACAACAGTTAACATGAGTGCTGTGAAACGTAAACTAAAAACTTTGAGTCTTGCTGAAAAATTAGAAGTGCTCGAAGCTGTGAAGAGGTGTCAAAAAAAGAAAGATGTTGCTGAACAATTTGGCCTGCCAATGAGTACTCTTTCAACAATAATAAAAAATGAATCAGACATCATGAGAAAAATACAAAACGGTCAAAGTTTGTCCTGCAAAAGACGACGAATTGCAGAATATCCGGGCTTGGAGGAGTGCTTACTTAAATGGTTTGAGCAGTGTCGCAGCCGAAGATATTTCTATTTCACCTCCTGCAGAATGGAACGCAGTGGTATCTGAATCAGGAATATCCTTTGAGGACTTTGTTTCGTGCGATGATGGAGTTATGACTGCTGGGACATTATCTGATGACGAAATTATCGATTCAGTAGCTCAGAAAACCGATACTAATGATTTAGATGACATAGAAGACGTGAATAGTACATGCGCTCCATGGGTTTCCATCAAAGAGGCGCGAACCGCATTGAATACCTTACGTAATTTTATAGAGCAAACCAGTAACTCTGAAGAAGAAGAATTTTCTGCTCTTTATAGATTAGACAATGCTATAGATAGAGAACAACCAAATTATCTAAAGCAAAAAAAAAATACTGACTTTTTTTAATGCCATATTTTTTATTTTAAAATGATTTGAAATAATGTTGATTTATAATAAATAAAAATATGTTTGTCACCTCTGCAAGTTGAATTTTTATTTATTTTACCTCTCTAACTCAAAATTTATAAGAATAAACCTCAAACTCTTTATGTCGAATCAAAATCCGCCTAAGTCGAAATCCTCCATAAGTTGAAAACTCTATAACTCGAATTTTTTGGCGTCTCCCTTGATGTTCGACTTATAGAGGTTCGACTGTAATTTCCAACCTCTTAATTTACAGTTAGCGGAGGAGTTGCTCAAGAAAGAAACGTTGAACTAAAAGCAAGTGGAATACATTCTAGGGCCGCCGCCGGTCCCGAGGAAGAAGCTGATCGACCGTGTGGAGTTTGAGAATAGACTGCGATGGAAAACGCAGCGAGTCCTGTGGACACTCCTGTAAGAACTCCTTCGGCGAAATCTGAGGCACAAGCTGGCCTATAGAAACCAATCTTAGCCCCTAGCACAGAAACTAGACATCGAAAACATTTATTGCAGAAACTGTGTGTCCTTGAATCGTAGAAATCGATCTGTATGTACATATAATAATGCTACATCCTCGCAATGTATTCTTTATTACTGTGGATCTTGACACCCCGCGGAATTTTTTACTCATTTGGGAAGTTCTCTTGTGCAGATACATCGTGGTGGGCGCCCAGGTCCTTCTACGGAAGACACATGCCCTCGGATATTGTGGTTCTCAAACATGTCAGTTTCCTCACGAAGTTTTTCCTTCATCGATAAACGCAAGCCATTTCACACAAATTTGACAAAACCAATCATTGGTAGGTATAGGGCTGGTATTCGAATCAGGATCGCCGGATTGTAAGGCGGACGCCAATAAAAAACAGTTCATTTGACTTAAAAAAAAATAGGTAGCAGAACGTGTTCCAACAATTTATAGTTTTTTTTTGTTTATTTGTGAGCGCGTCACGCGAAAATGGCTAAAATAATTACCATGGTTTTAGATTAGAGATTAGAGATAGATTTGTATGAGATCGAAGTAGGTTGCGTCATTATGCAAAGCAGACACTTTCCTGGCCGCTTGTAATATGCACTTATTAAAATTATTCCTATAGTTCATAAAATACCAACAAATGAGACCAACCAAAGATTTTACCTAGATTATTGTTACCGCGCATGCTTGTAAGAAGGTTACTTTAAATCTATAAACAGACATAAATGCGCTCCTAATGTAGGTTGCTATTGTAACGGAAGTCGTAAAGCCATGTCAGAGGCCCTTAAGGCGGCTTGATAAACTCGACGCTAGAGTTGGCCACTCATTCGATAAGAAGATTGTAAACAAGCCGGATGTAATAATTACTGTTGTGTAGGGGGCTGTATTATATTTTTTTACCATTTGTTATAAGTGAGTGAACGAAATAATATATTCATATTACTTACCGATGTGTTTTATTGTAGTTATTTAGAAACGTTTCAGAAAATTTCGGACGCAGACTTATGCATGTATTTGTATAATATCATACTAATTTATCAATGGAGAAAGTTTAAGAGTGTGTGGTGTTTTTTGTATCTCAACCAGCTAAATAAATAATAAATAAAGCTGAAGCGATTTGGATGGAATTTGACATGGAAGTGGATCAAAACAGGCTACTATTTATCCCATTTATCGCAAGTTGCGGGAGGCGGCTAGTCAATACATTTCTTTGCATAGAGATACATATTACAAATTATACAATGATATACATTTTTATAGGTGTTTTAAGTTAATTATAAGCTTAAGTTTGTAAGTTAGTTTTTAATTAGTTACGTTTAAATTTTCAATTAGTAAACTTTGTTTTATATTCATTAAAATAGGAAAACAAAAAAAAAACATAACAATTACTCATAATTATATGTAATAATAATTTGTTTCACTTATTTCGTAGACAGAGCATAATGACTTAACTCTAAACATGACTCTTGCTGGTTTTTTCTGGTCTTTGCTGATGTCAATTCTTAGCGCTTGTAGCAATAATTGTCTGATGTTCTTCATTTTAGCGCTCTCTGTTGGTGGATAGCTGTACTAGTCTTGACAGTTTTAGGTATATTTTTGGCTTATAGACTAGATGGCGCTTTAATTAATATTGTAGTGGCAGCCAGAGAATTATTTGTACATTTTCGGGCTATTTTTAAGTAATCACAAATTTTTAATTTTTTTTCACTACTTTTGTGTGTTATTTGCACAGTGTAACGTAGTGTGCCTACTAGGTTTTATTATTAAAATAAAAAAAGGCAACGTTAACTTACAATATGTTTACTAAAACAATAAAAATACAATTTTACTCAATAAAACAAAAAACTAACTTAGGTCCGATGCCTAGGGTCACTGTTGGCGTTCAGAGACAAAATCGTACTTCCCTGACTACACACGAAATGTTGAGCTTGGGAATATGAAGGTGACACCGGTAGGCGTCTGTGCCGAAGTTCGTCCTCGCGCGAGGTGGCACGGAGAACGAGTGTAGAGATGCAGAGCAAGGATTCTCGCGCCCGCGACTCAGCAACCACTGCGATTACGAAGGTGACCCTTCGTTCTTGGAAGGAGCCCCCTGGCGATGTTGCGGTTATGGTGCGAGGCTGCGACCGAAGAGCATGGGAATATGATCCCGTACTTAGGTCCCCAAATCGGGGATTTACACTGCACTAACAGTATGGAATCGAAATACTTAAAAGTAAGCGAATCGCGAAATAAATCGTTAATTAACAAAAGTAACAACGAGATGCGTTGGCCTTAGATAGTGAAAGCCCACTGGCAACTCCTCCGCTAGAAAGCACAAAATACGAGGGAACGAAATTTGCTATCGCGTTTAATGTAGGCGCAATAAATAAATGCTACATGTAACGTTTTACCGTTCCATATACCCCCCCGCATAGCAAGGATTTTGCCACTCTTAAAATAGGTAAAATCCAGCGGTTTAACCGTCATTAACAGATTTTTAATGTGAGCTTGCCAAAGCCTGGATTGAACTGTGTCAAAAATTTTGGAAAGATTGCCTAAGTTTTCAGCATAAGCATCCCGAGGTAAAAACAATATTTCTTCATCGAGATCATTATCAGTGTAGTGAGTGCCACAAGTAACCAACTCTCGACCAAAAACCAAAAATGCAGGAGTAAAACCTGTGGCTTCATTGACAGAACTATTAACAGCAAACTGTATTTTAGGGATATTAACATCCCAAGACCGGTGATCATCGTCGACGTAAGTAGATATACACGTCATAATAGTTCTGTTGTATCTTTCGACTAAATTCACTTGAGGAGTGTATTTAGGCGTATAATAAACATAAGGAAATAGGTATTTCTTGAATAAGGCATCCGCCACTCGCCCTGTAAGTTGCATCCCATTGTCCATGAGTACTGTCTGGGGAATGCCGTGAACAAGAAATACATCATTCTCCAAAATCTTGGTAATTATTTCAGATGTGGCCTTTCTGATGGGGAACACCAAACAATACTTCGAAAAGCAACAAGTGACAACTAGTATGTAGTTGTTCTGCTTTCTAGAAGAAGGTAAGGGTCCCATTAAGTCTATGGACAACATTTGAAACGGCCTCGCACAATGTTTTGGGCGGCCCATTTCACCCAACACCTTGTGATTTTGGGTCTTATACGCCAGACACTTATCACAGTTACCTATAAACCCAACGATATCCTTATACATACCGGGCCAGTAGAATCGTAGGGAAAGGCACAGGTAAGTTTTAAAAACGCTCTTGTGCCCTGCAGTAGGTTCAGCATGGCTCTCCAGAATAGCCTTAATGAGTAACTCATCTGGCAATAGTTCTTTCCAGGAAAATTCAGAGGTTAGATTACTTTTATTCTTTGAAAGTCTGTACAAAGTGTTATTCTTTATTATGTAATTTGGAAATTTAAAGAAATCGAGAAATCTTTTGAGATAACTATTACATCGTCTCGGTAAGCAAATATCTGTCAAATTCGGAGAAAAGGTAGTCGACGAGCCGTTGTTGAGTGGCTGGAGCATTGGTAAGGCCAAAAGCTGTCCTTTTGAAACGGAAGGTGCCACGGCCTGGTACGTAGAATGCCGTTTTATCGCTATCCTTTTCATCGATAGGAATTTGCCAAAACGCTTTAGACAAGTCTATAACTGAGAGATAGCGAGCGTCTCTGAGATTGTCTAGAATCTCAGAAATATAAGGGAGATTATAGGCATCTTTTTTAGTTATGGAATTTAACTTCCGACTGTCCAGGCAAAAACGGGGTTGACCGTTCTTTTTGTCAACGATTAAAACAGGTGACGACCACTCACTTTCGCAGGGCTCGATTACGTACGCTAGTTACCCCAAGACCCTTTTGCTGAAATGAAACCTCATTAAACTTATCGATAACGTCATCAGCTCAGCCCGAGTTCAGATGCATGTAACCTTGAATAAACGCTTGATTCGAAGATTCTTCGATTTTATTGAAATCGCAACTATCATTGCTCAATTCAAGGCTACTAATGTACTTAGGACAAATTTCGAAACGTCGCCAGAAATCTCTTCCCAAGATAAGGTTGGAAATAATTCCTGGAACAACAAGAGACCTGAGAGTTTCGATTTGGTTTTCGTAAGAAACCGGTAAATCTATATAACCGATGGCATCCAAGTACTGTCCACCTGCCACTCGGACTTTAACGCCAGTTTGAGGAACCACTTTAAAGCCATGGCGCTCGAAGATTTGATGTGAATTGTTACCTAATATGGTAGCAGCCGCGCCCGAATCAAGGAGACCTGACGTTTTAATACCATCAATATTAACCCAGACATATGGCCTATCATCGAAATCACGATTGGAATCATCGAGGATCGTGTAAACATTGTAAGACTGAAAAAACATTTTGATAGTGTGTAACCAATCCTGCCAATCCTTTGCACAATCCTCGGGAATTAGTTTTTTTGATTTGAAAAAGTTTCTTTGCTTTTTAAACAATCCGGACAGTCTGGAGCTTTGAATCCTTTGCGACCGCAACTAAAACAAACTATCTCTTCTCGGTCAGCAGTACACTGCCTCAAATTATGTGTGTCTGTACGACAGCGAGGGCAATAACGAGGTCTCTGACTAGACGTATCAATAGCGTGCACGTATGGTGTGGATTTGATATTATTTTCAAACTGTTGTGCTGGTTTACTGTAGTTACATTTATTGAAATTGGAAGAACCAGCATAAGCCAATTCAGGTGCCAGCGTGCCAGCACACGCTCGAGGAGGCTCCTTGAATTGCGACATACGTGACTGCACATCCTCATAATTGCGACACAAAGTTCGTAATGACTCTATTGATTTAATTTCAGAAACGCAAGATAACGTACTGGCATAGCACGGTCTGATATTATGAAGAATGATGTCTAATTTGTCATCTTCAGATAGCTTTTTGTTGAGCCTTGAAAAATACTCAGACATAATTGACAAGTAAATTATTATATTTTCTTTTTCACCTTGGGTACGACAGCGAATTTCGGAAAGTAGCCGATAGTCATAATCAGAAGGACTAAAATCACGTTTAAGGGCGACTACTAATTTATTCCAGTCAGTGATGGAATCACGAATGCCCCGGAACCAGTGAATAGCGTCCCCTGTAAAAATTTCGGTACAGTTTGCTAAGATTTTGGTGTGGGTAATTCCTTTAGCTTGGCACTGCACTAACAGTATGGAATCGAAATACTTAAAAAGTAAGCAAATCGCGAAATAAATCGTTAATTAACAAAAGTAACAACGAGATGCGTTGGACATAGATAGTGAAGGCCCACTGGCAACTCCTCCGCTAGAAAGCACAAAATACGAGGGAACGAAATTTGCTATCGCGTTTTATGTAGGCGCAATAAATAAATGCTACATGTAACGTTTTACCGTTACAACAGAACAGAAAAAACAAGGGAAGTGCCATTATAACTACTTTGTACAGGTACCAGTGTCGCCAAACTCACAGAAAAGTAAAACAAAATATACATCACAACACATAGAAAACAATAACATGATTGCCAGAACTATTGTTTTTAAGAATTATTAAGTCTTATCACAACAGTAACTGCGTTAGGTTTGATATTTTATGAGCTGTTTTTTCAAGTAGCAACGAGTTCAGCCACTCATCGCTAGATGGCGTTGTACACAATTTATTCCATTTAGTACGCTTTGCTTCAAAATATATATAAATATCATATATGTATGCACCTGTTGCTACTAAGATAAGGATGTAAATCATTGTCAATAACGATGTTTGTTCAATACGGTTTTCTTTATTTATTTATTCGTAAAAGTTTACACAACTGAAAATATACCAAAGTACCAAAGTTTTTATTAATTAGGAATAGAAAATATTTTTTTATATAGAAATTTGTAAATATTTTTCTTCTTTCTTAGTTCTGAACTGATGGTATCTTCTTTATTTAGAAGGCATCCAGTTTTGTTTGCTTGTGTTAGCTTTAATACAAATCTTCCGCCTTAAATGGATCTTGAGAAAATCTGAAAAAAAAAAATATTTTATTAATATATCGATGGGTGACCGCAAAGTGGCATTCCAGTATGGGCGCTTCCGAGGGTCGGATGACACGTTGAATTGTAAGTTCCAGCTGTTTGTCTAGTACGGCAGTCGTTAAACCATGCCAGAGGCCCTTAGGGCGGCTTGATGAACTCTCCACACCAGAGTTGGCCACTCGCATTCGATAAGAAGAAGAAAAATAAAAGTATCTATTTTTAAACTAGTGGTCGCCCGCGGCTTCGTTCGCATTATTTCGGGATAAAAAGTATCATATATGTATCGTAAATCGCCCCATTCAGTAGCGCAGGAGTCGCAGTAGGCTGTATCGCATGTTTGTTTACATTCTGAAATTGGCGCTTTTGGTTGGTCAAGTCATATACCTCTCTCGCTCGAGCTCGTACCAAGCTACGCGCTACAGAGCGAGATAGCAATACACGACTCGCCGCTTCAGTTATTTATAGATGCCGAGCTTTGTGCTTCCATAAGCGGCCGAGGTTCAGGAGCAGCGCTAGTGTCGCCCTGTTTTTTTAACGGCCTTAAAAAAGGAGATTATCAAGATTTCTGAAAGTGGTTTAGTGGGCATGTTATGCGATTACTCCGTTATTCATGAACCGATTTCAATAGGTTAATATTTTTTATTCGATTATTGTTTCCGAGATGGTCCCATATACTTTTTTATTCAATCTAGTACTTTTTTAAAAAACAAAGCAATAAACCAACAAATTAACGATGTTTTACGTAAAATAAAACATAATATTTTAAATACATACCTTATATAAAACTTAATAAATTGAGAGTGGCAACCGTGTTTTCCGCTTCCTTTTTCCTTCTCTTTCGATCAGGTATTTAACAGAAATACCTTTAAATAAAATTAAGCTAATATGAATTAATTTAGAAAGTACATTAGGTAGCAAAGATTATTGTGTTCTCTTACTTAACTTGATTTGTTAATGTTGCTTATGCCTACATAAAATGGGATCTGCAAATAGCTCAATATGTAACTAAAGGCGGTAAATACTAGATAAAGTAATATCCACGCTTCAGCCATTTTGTTTGGGCGCTATACGAAGAGAACAGGCTAAATTTCATGTAGTTCTGATCACTAGAACGTTGACCTAACATGATTCTAAGTGTTAAAACATTTTTTTTAGGTTAATTCAGTTCCTTCACAAATTCTAAACTAAATTAATAGAACGTTAAAAAAATATTAGGAAATGACAACAAAGCAAAACATTTTTCTTCCATAAGTCTGTAAATATAAGTTTAAGAGAAAATATGTTTGATCAAAGATATTCGTATTATGGATTCGAAAGTACCGCCCTTCTTCGTTTTAGATACAAAAATACAATTGTAGAGATAAATCGTTTTTTTTAGTTAACGCCTAGGTACCAATATTTAGTATTGCAGATAGAACGTATGCTTTGTATAAATAATCAGGCACTTCGACAGTCTGTGGTAGTTCCTGTTGAGTCGTCGCGCTGCAATAGCCGCTCCCTCCCGTGAGGTTGCGTGCGCCGTTCGTCGTGCTGCTGCTCCCGAGCGGGAGGTCGACGCGCCTGCACCACCTCCAGGAACCACCGCCTGTCGTCCCGGCGCTATAGAAAAGCGCCGCAGCGACAGGCACATCGCCACATCGCCTCATCACGTCGAACAACGCCGACCGTTGCTGGTACGCCGCCGGACGAGCGACTCGACGTGAACTGTGAACTTCCCCGGGGTCAGTGTGCCCCGGAGCCCAGCCCCTCAAATGAGATTTATCTCGATGAGGTTCCTACCAGCTCCCCTCGGGGACTGGCAGACGACCACGTGACAGTCTGTGGTTTATCGTGAGGTGACAACAGTCAGTGGTGTTAATAATATTTAAAATCAATTATTTTGTATTTAAGAGACTTTATAACAGTGACAGATGGGTAGTAAAAGGAATAAATATTACCGAAGTGGTAAAACAAAAAGACAGTAGGTATCGCGAAAATGCTGGGAGAATGTGGTAAGTTCCATTTTTAGGTTACTTATTTTGATATGTAAGGTATTTTTTGTTGGGAAGCTGCTAATAATAGCCTGTATTTTACTAATCTACAGTAATAATATTATAAAGAGGATGATTTTTATTTGTTTCGTGTCTTTGTGTCGATTTAAAAATTCTTTTACCATTGAAATCCTAAATTATTTCTGATGAATAAATATAAGCTATTTTAATCCGGAATTAACGCGGGTGAAACCGCAGGGTGCTGCTAGTTTACATTATTTGCCATACTCATCGTAATTTATATATTTCTAGGCAAGTGATAAACTCCAAAAAAGCAAATACGACTGAGTCGCCAAACACTAATGCACAGAGTAGTGCAAGTACAGAGACCGCAAATGATAATTCAGTCAATGTATTGTCCGATAGTACGGGGTAAGTAAACAACAGAAATTAAAACTGCTCGTTTAGTTAGTTTACTACAACACTTCATCTTCAATTATCTTTTTTTTATCATTTTTTTAAGTTCATTTATTGATTTTACGCAGATTTGTATATTATGTCTAAATTATCATTCATATATCAATCAAAAATCGATTTGGTGGTATCAAAGATTTTAATGAACTTATATAAAAGTTATTTATATAATTATGCAGCTGATCGTAATTTCAATGGTTCCAACTGCACTTATGATAACTTTGCACACTCTATTATCCACATTGTTACAGTGAAATATGCGAAGAAAAACATGTTGGTAGACGGATTACTCATGTAACACAAATCATTAAAGAGATGACCTGTTTTGGTCCAAAAAAATGGAAAAAAAAACTAAAAGATTTTTATTTAGATTGCTTACTTCCGGAGCTAATAGATCCTAGGTTCCCAAGAAAAATGCCTAGAGACCCAAAATATATAACAGATGCAATCAAGGCAAAAAATGAAAAACAAGAAAAAAAAACGAAAAGCAGAGCCAATTGTTTTAGAAGCTAAGAAAACAAAGTTATAAAAATGTACGACGTAATAGCTTGTTTATTTAATCATTTGCCCACGTGATGTAGTTTTTTTATTTATTTATCATTCAGATATTTGAGGCTATGAATAAACATTGTAACAAGTAAGAATTCAAATCAGTTTTTTTTTTCGATTACATCCATAATAATATAAATTCGCATTATTTTTCCCTCTCATTTAAATAAAATAAATTTAAAAATATTTTTACAAAGTATGTTTTTTTTTCATAGGGATTTACATTATTTTCTTATTTCCTATTCCTTTGCAAAACTTATAATAATCTATACTAATAATATAAAGAAAATGTTTTTAACGAATTCATGTCTATTCCAACGAAAAAACATACTTATGAAGTAAATGGTGTGCTCTCTGTTTTTCACTACTCTGCAATCGAGCTAGCGCTACAGATTAGTTAAAGGTTACTACGACTAGCGCACTCTTACGAGCTAACGCACGATATTTTCGATAGATGGCGCGTGTTTCGCCGCGAAACGCTCAAGGTCATTCGCTTCGTATCCCGCCTTAACCGGAAGGTTCCGGTATACGCAGGTGCGTAGAAGTCAGTTAAGAATATTATATTCATTTGATGCAATTACTATCACTCAAAACGGAGCTGGAAGATGTAAATTGGGCTCGAAATTGCAAGGCTGGTTTCGTTCGTTCTAGAACCTTCCTAAAGCTTGCCAAGCCACACACGCACACAAATAAGTATACATACACACACATATATACGAAATCAGCTAAAACTAGTTACAATCAGTTGCTCTCCCTCTGACATAGGGCAGCATGTATATAGCGATCTCTTTCGCACTCGCAACTGGGCAGTGCGCACGATTCAGGCTAGAGTTGGAGGGAAAGTAGTGTGGGACACAGTGTGGGCCTTGTGGGCCTTGCGCTTTTGAGCCTAAGTTCAACATTTTACAGCTCCGTTTTGAGTGACAGTAATAAATATAAGTATATATTTGTACGTACATAGCTAAGCTACTACGCTGGTACCTATGTATAGATGAATTGTCAGACGCACGATTTTAGCGTTGACTGCGTTATTTGAGGATTTAGCCATGCCTTATAATGTGGTACATAATAAGGTACAGTAAAACGAGCTCAGGTGTTCGATAAATATGACCTTCTCTTCACCACCGGTTATTGCAGCTCCATGTTTGCAGCCGCCGCGGCACCACGGCGGAGCTTCAAGGTCAGCTGCCCTGGGCATACATCCCTGCTTCAGCACATCCCATGAGAGATCAACTACCACCGGACGAAGACCTGCCTCCAGTACCACTACCGGATTATACTGCCATACCATCGTTTAGAAAAGCTTGTGAGTACCTCCCTGTTCCTACTATCATCTACAAGGATCCTACTATAATCTACTGGGACTATATTATTTCCATCTTCATATCATTTGTTTTTATTATTTCTATGTTATATTAAGCACATTACAGCTACTAAATTTCATCTCAAACCCTTAGTTTATTTATGGATAAAATTTAAAACAGTTCTCTTTACACACATTGGAACTTAATTAAGAATGAAAGTAGATATTAATTAATAAATTGAATTTGATAAAGATGATAATCTACAAGTTTTATAACTTGACAAGTGGTATATTTCTATGCATACTTACATAAAAAAATAAAACTCTGTTACAAACAATGCTTTAATCTGACAGTACAGGTTACAAGAACAGTCTAGTCTACTAGTGCACATAACAGTTGAAGAAAAACAGAAAAGAACTTATTCTATTTTTAGCCAATCCAGTTTCATTAGATACAGAGTTTCTCCGACCGATAGGATTGTAAAGAGCCAACAGCAAGCAGTGATCCTGGCGCTCTTGAGAGTTGGAGCCACGTACTCATGCAGAAAGTACATCGTGTGAAACTGAGAAGGTATACTCAAGATTCTATTTACGAGACTGATCCTTGGAGACTCTGAGAGGGGCAGCAGGTTCAAAATTAAGGAGATGGTCATCAATAACGCAGAAACGGCGATCTTTTTGTCGGTACCGACAGATGATGGCAATAGGGTCCGGGAAACCGAGTAGCTTGAGTATAAGAAACTTCCTATACGCCATGTCCAAAATATTACAAGTACGCCAGCCAAAAATGTTTCTGCACTTTTGTCTGACATAACATTACATCAGAAATATTATTACTCATTACTGATATCCACTTCTGGATATTTAGATACTTATGAATCATTTATTTTTATTTTGTTATTCATAGTTTTATGGCATGTTTATGTTTTGAGAATTTGATTATGAATGATGCTGACATAAGCAATCAAAGAAGTTTGTTCATCAAAGAAGATTGGACATGATTTTTTCAATATAAAATAGTGAATGATAGTGTGCGTCACTACAATAGCCATATTCATGTCCGTAATGTAGTTTGCGAAGTGAGCTCGTAGGAGTGTGATCACATCTGGCGTCTGCAAGTATCATACAGTCTTAGGGCCCTAGGACATGGTGTAGAGAATGCAATTTCATTTATTTTAAACTAGCTGACCCGGCGAACTCTGTTCCGCCTTAGACGCATTAAATAAGCAGATTTTATTCAATTCAATTTAAGAAAACGGGATAAGAAGTCCTTTGTCCGTCTCCAGGTTTTAAGCTTCCTCCCCACCCATATTCAGCTAAATCCTTTCAGCCGTTCTTGAGTTATAAGTGGTGTAACTAACATCACTTTCTATTATAAACAACATGTATACCATAGATTTAAGTGCCCAAATATTAATGTTATATTTTATCGTATTGAAGCACCTATACAAAGACTGCCTGCAACTTTGACTTTTATACTCTGGCGATTACGAATAAATGAATTTGAACGAGCCATGGGGTTTTGCGTACAAAACTTACTGAGATCGGTATTTACCTATTTACTAAGCGTAGTCACGCTAGTCAGTTTATCGGGTTATAAAACACAAAATTAACACAATGCCCGATAGTGCCATTGGTCATTTTTCACTAGGTTAGGGAAAAAAGAAGTACTTATCTTTAGATATCTCTTTATAAGTCGTCATATTGCTTATTACTTAGCGAGGGTGGTAATCGAGACGTCCCGCAGCTTCGCGTAAGTTTTCTTGGGCAAGTACATCAAAGTGTAAGTACTTATAGCTAGTTAAACAGTAAATAAAGTAAACAAATAGTTCGGTACTTTATCAATTTGAAACTTAGTTGAAAATATCAGAGAAGTTTTATAGTCTGCAAACTACATTGTGGTAAGTACCACAGAGCTTTGAAGTCCATGCTTGTCGCCCTGTGACTAGAGGCGAATTCTTTCTTTATTCGATACAAAACAGGTGTCACCATTTACTAAAACTAACACACTTTCGGCACGCACACTACGACGCACGAGATGTTCATGTACACAGTACGCTTCAACTTCATCGGCTGTGCAATGTCGATATTTTTTTATCGATTATTTACACATTTACTTCGAAGATGGAAATATGTCTTTAGTATAACTATATTATTTAAGTACAAATTATAGTTAACTAGCTATGGCCCGCGGTGTTATCCGTTGTAAAAACTTTTTTATCCCGTGGATAAAAAATAAAATTGGATAAAAACTATCCTATGTCCTTACCGGGGACTGAAACTATCACTATAGCAAATTTATTTTTATCTATTTTATTTAATTATCAAATTATCTTCAAAATGACTGGAGCATATTCTGGCATTTTTATGAGGAAACCAGTTGTATCTACCGGTCGCCAATATCCATTTATTTTTTAACACTGGATTTTTTGGAAAATTTAAATTAAGTATATGTTAAATAAAAACCGTAATCCAGAAACATTTCCATACAAATCCAGAAACATCATATACATTATATCGATTATCGATAATTTGCTAGGTTCCATTTACACATCACATCAAAAACGTGTAAACCGAACCATGTACACACGCAAATTCTCGATATCAAATTTTATTATCAACTACTACATAAATCTTAATTTGTGTAAGATAAACTGAATAATATGATACATAAATCTTTCATTATGTGCCGGCGCAGGCTCTGTCTCCTTTTTCCATGTGTCAGTCCTAGTATGACTATCTCTTGTTTCTGTCTCAGTTACCCCTGCTTTAATACAATTCAGGCTATCTCGCTCGAAACCCAGATCTTAAAGCTCTTCCCACTTCGCAAGCGAGACCGACGATTGGTCCAGAGATATTCAAAGTAGCGCGAGCACCGGGCCGCAACGGGTGTGCCATAAATTCTAAGTATCAACATTCAGTTATGATGTTTTTATATGAGTTAAATTCGACAAGCAAAAACTTTGCCATTTTGTCCTTGTTTTATTCAGTTTGTGTATGATATACTTATTGTGATTAGGAAAATGGGTCATTATTATCATCTGTGTAGACTTAAACGAAAGAATTACGACAAAAAAATCTTAGGATCACACGGATCTAAATTTGTAGTCAGCGGCGATATTACAAAATCGTGCAGGAATGGGTTGTTTTGTTTTGATTTATTGTGCTACACTGTTTGTTCTAAATGTTAATATATTGGTATCAAACAAAAGCTTATATAACCTTGTTTATAAATATAATATAACATTGAAGTAATTTACGAATTATTTAGTATTTTTTTTAAATTAATAAATATTTTATTAAAATTTCACCCACACTGTTGATTTCAATTTTTTTATTTATTAGTTACAATAATAATTTTGATTACAATTTTACATAATCTTATTCCTTGTAATGTCAGCTTTATACAGTATTTTTTTAATTGTCAAAACAAATGTAGTTACGGAGAAAAATCTATAGTTTCACCGCGTTGTAAATTCGAGCGCGCGCGGATTTTGGCTGGACGGTTGAGGGGATAGTTCGTATCTGGCCCGGACGTGCGAGTGGGTATGCTTACCTAGATTTTTAAAACTACTCAACGAATGTTGATGCAGATTTTTAAATCACTCTATATAGAGTGATTTTAGAAGAAGGTTATAATTATGTACCTACCTATAATAACATGGTTAATATAATTAGAGAACCACTGATAATTTCGGGATTACAATATAAATGTAAACACACTTTTTACGCTAACATTGCAAACGCTGGCTGAACTCTAAGAGATAGTTCAAAATAATGTACTTAGTACTTACTTACCTACTTATTGTAAATCTTAAAGAAGTCTACAAAAAAGTCCGGGATGGTACCTACATGTTCAGGCATATCATAGGGACTTTTTACGAGAAATCATGACTTATTTACAAAGAAATAAACTTTATTGTTATTTAATTACTTACTTTAAAAGGTAATATACAAGTCAATATTCTGTGAAAATTTAAAGCGTTAAGCTGTTACCGTTTTTGATATTGAGCAAAAAATACGAGAAAAAACAAGTTTATTATATGGGGACCCCTTTAGTATTTTTTTTGTTATAGCGGCAACGGAAATACATCATTTGTGAAAATTTCAGCTTTCTATCTATCACGGTTTAAGAGATACAGCCTGGAGACAGACAGACAGCGGAGGCTTAGTAATAGGGTCCCGTTTTACCCTTTGGGTACGGAACCCTAAAAAGGTATTTCATTTGTGTGTGGCAAACTTAAACTGCACCTAAACTGGTTTAAAAACTGCTGGTTGATGAACTTAATATATAATATTTACACAAATATTTTTAATAATATAGGTTTAAAAATAAATGTTATAAGTATAGAAATTAAACGAATACAGAGTGCTTTATATTTTTTAACTTACTAAAAAACAGTGCTACTGACGTTATCACGTTTATGACGGCAAATGAAAGAAGCATCGTGTTCAGTATAAAAACCGTGTTTTTTTTACACTAAATAGGCTTACGTTTGACTATAGCCTGCCTGATGTTAAGAACCACTATGTGCTTGCTTTGGTCAAGCCTGGTGGTATCGATTGGAAGAAGGCAAGGCATTGTTGTTATGGTAAGTAGCGCCTGAAAAAAAAACTATTGTCTTTGAAACTAATACTTATTTAAAAACTACTGGACGCCCGTGGTTTCAATCGAATTATTTTGAGATATAAAGAAGCCTATGACTTTTCTATGACTTCATACTACCAACATACCAAAAATCATGATGATCCGTTCAGCCGTTTTTGCGTTATGAGCGTTTAGATAAATAAATAAACAGACAAAAATTCTATAAACTGCTGAAACGTGTTCTGTTATGGACCTAGGTTATAAGTTTCAAAGTGTACCCAAAACTTTTTTTTATATTCTTTCTTCAGATTTTTGACCCTCTTCAGCTTTATTATATGTATAGATTATAAAGAGGCGGTGTTCTAAATTTAGGCTGAATTTATCTAGAAGAACTTGATCGTATCTAGATACTAGAAAGACTGGTAATCTAAATATATAAAACTCAAAGGTGACTGACTGACTGACTGATATAGTGATCTATCAACGCACAGCCCAAACCACTGGACGGATTGGACTGAAATTTGGAATGAAGCTAGATGTTATGACGTAGGCATCCGCTAAGAAAGGATTTTTGGAAATGCCACTTTTAAAGGGGTGAAATAGGGGATGCAAGTTTTTCTTCTTAATGCGAGCAAAGCCGCGAGCACCCACTAGTAGTATATAAAATTATTCAATCAACAGATTTATAAGTTATTTGTCAACGATCTAAATGGTTGGGCCAAATCTGTTGTTCAAAGCGACCTAACATACTACTTTTAATCTAGACATATCACCTGACATCATATTCATCAAAAAACAAGGACTGAATTTTTACAAATGAAATATTAATTAATTTTAAAATAAATGTGAGACATTGATGCATATTAAAAGGTAAAATAAAATGAAATAAATAATATTTGGATGTTATTTTTTCTATAATGAGTATAGTATAACTTAGTAGAAAGGTTAAATAGTGACGATGAAATAAAATTTCAACTTAGTTTTATTAATCGTTTTATTTTCATATTAATACATCATTACAAACGAAATTAATTTTTGTTTAAAATTTAATTTAAATTTAAAAACAAGTCTCTAAATTTTTCAACATACAATTTTTACATAATAAATAAAATATTATGCAATTTTTTACGTTGTTTATTTTTGTTTAGAAAACAAGTCATAATAAACATTTGATTTGTTAATTAAAAATTTGTTTTTGTTTGAAAAACAAGTCTCATAAATATTATTAGTTTGATAATTTTTTGAATGCATTTGCATGCACAATTGCGTTTTCTTTTAAAAAACAAGCCTTAGTTTAATAAAATAAGGTATGATTACTTACCATTAACCGATTATATTCAACTTAGTTTAAGTTAGCTAGTATTGTTTAATGCTTGTTTTTATTTATCGTTTTCTCTGTAAAATACATACTACATAGGAAAATAATTATGCGCATTTACTATTACAGTGAAGTAATTAAGTATTCAGTAACCATCAGTCTTAGGTCAAATAAGGTCTTAAAAATATTATAAGCTAGGTATTAGTAATCAATCATTTATTTCCAATAATTTGCAAAAATCCTATAAACATTTTCTTAAAATTAGTTCATAACAGTACATAACAACATAACAGTAATATGTCACATTAAAATTATACATTTATTATGTAGGCAAATTACATATACTTATAGTGTATATGGTATCTTTGTCACAGGCATCTGGTTGGATATGCTATTCGATTTGATGACTAGCGCGTTCATTGAATGACGTGACGACATTCTATTGAATGACTACGCCAAACATTAATTGAACAATCGTCACTAAACGTCCAACTAGTTAGCGTATTATAACATAGCTCTTTGAACAGAGCGGACATAAAATCAGTCAAGTGATTGAAATTTACTAAATTTTTTTCCCACTGTGGCGCTAGTAGTCACCAAAACAAATATGGCGTCAAGCAGTTCGTACAGATAGCACATTTAGTCCCTTGAACTATTGGCGCCCTCACTGCGTTCGGGCGCCAAACCCCGTCTCGGGTCTAAATAAGTTACTTTCACCCCTAGGGTAACAATGTACTATTTGTGTTAAATAGACCGTTTATCGAGAAAGGCTTTAAGCTATATAACATCACGCTGCAGCGTAGAAACTATGGAAAATGTGGAAAAAACGGGGAAAATTATTTATCTTTGAGAGCTTCCGTTGCATGCGCTGCGAAAACGGTTCAAGATATCGAAAAAATATGCATAAAAGAATTATTCCTCTTGAAATGATCTAACAAAATGTCTGCAATAGTATATGTCTATCTTTTATTTTAAGATTAACTCACGAGAACCGTTTTTTGGTAATAACTAGGTATTCCATGCGGACGAAGTCGCTGGCACAGCTAGTAGAATAATAAAAGTGCAGTAAAAGAATGGAAAGAAAAAAGGAAAACAGATTGGCATAACACTTGCTAAAATGAAAGCGTATCGAAAAAAGTATGCTACGATTTAACATTTTGCAGACTTACCAATCGCTGCAAGTCCCCAAATTATAAGAAAATAGCAATAGGCAGGGACTAACGAAATTATGTAGTCACATTTTATGATTACATTTAATGAATAGTCAAAAATTATAAAACATAATATCACACATATATGGATAAATCGAAGTTAATCTTACTGAAAATGTAACTTGGTGGATGTACATCATATTAAAACTCAGCATTTAGGATTCAATTACAATATTCATAATAAACACAGTTTGTAAGCCCTTTTGTCTCGCTTGCCAGTCCGGCTGGCTGTATTTATATCTTTTATCAAATTTCTAAGGGTTACATTTATTTTTAAACATATAACGATCGGGTGAATAATAACCCATTTGAATATGTAACATTCTCTACAAGGCACATGTTGAAATTCTAAGGACCCTCGACTTATAACTAGGTGATGTACCGTGAGCCCAAAAACGTGGGATTCAATTTACGTTTGAAGCCCACCACTTGCCATCTCAGTAGCAAGGAGATCTCGAGAGAAAGTTTAAAATGTTTTGTGAAGAGATTTGACACGCGAGTGTGGGCTGTAATCCGGGACCGGCAGTGGAGGCGGGGGAGGCATGTGCGGCTTCTTGTTCATATACTGGACAATTGCTGGCTTGGTAGACGGGCGCTCCTCCAGGTAGGAAAACGGGCGATCGCGGACGTATCGCGAATTCGAATGCATCGGAGAGTTCACCCGCGTCTGCGGCGACGACGCCTGGTGGTAGAAGTCAGCGCGCCTGGAGACAACACCACAAACACTCACTAACTGATTTGACAATACAACCTGGTTCATTAAACGAGACTTTAATAAACAGCGGTGAAAGTTATTCCATCCTATTCGCACAATATTGCTATATTAGTGGGAAATGAATATGATAATTTTCGCCGCCTTTTATAAAAACCACATTTAATGAAATCCAAGTTATCCTTAGTTTATTTAAGTACATTATGCTGCTGAGAGATAATGCCAACTTTTACTAAGTATATGGTATGTAATATACAAAGAACTATTTTGTGATATTTTCACAATTAAAATATCAGCATTTCAACATTTAATGAGATTGTGTAATTATTATAATATGTAATCGTCTAAATTATTCTCTTACGTGTTGTTTAGGTTGCCCTGCGGTGGTAAGGTCTCGTTGTCCAAAATGCTGGCCCCATAACTGAAAATACATAATGAAGTTAGTATACAGATGCACTAGTAATGATAGAAAAATACCTATGTAATGACCTAACAGCCTGTGACAGAAATCTACTTATATAATAACAGATACTACCTAAAAAAATTTCACAAAAAATCATGGAGCTCTTTTTACCATTATTTACATATGCATAGCACAAAAAAATCATTAGTATAAAAACAGTCTATGTAGTTTTTATGTTTATATTAATTGATTTTCGTAAAACCTATTTACACGTCAAATAAATAATAATAATGTCAAATCTAAATAATAAATAAAGAATTAAAAGACAAGATATATGAGTAATGAAAAATATTTACCCCTCAAAAGCGTCCAAAATTCTCTGCGAGTGCATAGAATGCTGAAAAATCATAATCTCAATTAAAATGCATATACGTATCTTAGTTCGATGGCTACTTTCAAATATCCTTAAGTTAAATAAACCCATTAGTTTATTTAGATTTGGGACAATTATTGAGCTAGTTTTACCAAATTTATTTTTATATTTTTTTCCAAAAAGCCATGGGTATGGCAAAAGATGTTCACGACTCTGTTAATAAGTATACTTATTTAACTAGGTGGTCAAAACTGGGTAGGTATATAAAGCCTATATATAAATCATCTCTACTTCAAATATCATCCAAATTGACTTAACAGTTTGCGAGAAGAAATAAAAAACATATTCATTAATTAACGCATTAACAAAATATTAATTAGTTAGTAGGATTATCGTATAAATATAATAAAGAATTGTATATGAAGCTATACAATAGGTACATGTCTTCAAAGTAAGTAAATGAGATGAACAAAGACAATTTTATTAGTAGAGCCATCGAGCGTTTTGATGACATCTATCTAAAATATACCATTATTTTCTAAACATACATACATTCTTCACATACTTACATTTTTTTTCCAGTATAAAGAAATGACAATAAAAATAATAAATTTCAGGTAATATCACTGAGCGTTCTCGAGCCCCACACAAAACTAACGGTGTCATGTCATGGGTTCATGGGAACTGGACACAGATATACTTTCTATACATATGGACATATTTATACAACACACAGAGACAATATGTTTATTTTTTTTTTGTAAAAGGAATATTATTTTTTATTATATTGCAAAAGTTTATTACTTTATATTATTACACAAACATGATTCCATTAAAAAAATATTTGAAGACACATACAATATACAATATTTTTTTTGTAAATACATACCAGTCTTTTCGTTAAGTCCCTCTGGTGCTGGTATAGGAGTGTTATCATCACCGCGATCACCACGAGGTTGATAACGTGGATAACATAGCCTTTCAGCGCAATAGACATGAGGTAAAACGCGCCCACTCGCAGAGTCTCCTTAAAGAAGTCGTAACTTTCAGACTCGTCCTGTAACAAATAACATTTAATTAGTATACAAAGTATGGGACTAGGTGGGACTGTGTAAGGTGTTCTTCAGTATACGTATATATTTATTCACATGTGAAATTCAGCACACATTTTTGAAAGTAAATCTCAAATTGATACTCTTAACTTTTAAAACACTTGTTTGGATGTCTTAGTGCAAAGATGATAAAAACAATTAATTAAACGCAACTTTTATTCAATTCTGATAATATCACATATATTCAGGTCGAAATGAACCACCATCTTTTGAAGAAGTCAGTTAATAAAAGAAAAATCAGAATTAGTAATGAGCTAAGTAATTGAGTATCATAGTCAAATACACAAAAATATGGGGTAAAATCGAGAAGCCCCTCCTCTCTTTCAGAAGTAAGAGTATATTACCATCAAATTCGCCAGGTGCGTTATATCTATCCCGAAGTGTGTTCCCAAAGTGAGGTCTATGACCAGCGTGCCCGCCCACGCACACAGGTACACATACACGAACACTTTCAGATGTTTCCATGGATCCGCACTGTGCACTTCTGTCAAAGAAGAAAATCAATTCAACATTACAAAAAACTCACGAGGGACACATCAATAATGATAAACATTGTTTTGCAATTAATTTGAGTTATAAAACAAGAAACATAAAAAACGAAGCTAAGCTGTCAGCGGGATGGAAAAGAGTTGAGAAAAAAGGACGGGTGTACATGCTCAAAAATTAATAAAAATATAAGATATCAGAATTAAAAAGGTATTTCATTTGTGTGTGGCAAATTTAAACTGGTTTAAAAACTGCTCTTTGACGAACAAAATATTTAATATTTACACAAACATTTTAATAAAGAATATACATAAATAAATGTCACAAGTAAAGAAATTAAACGAATGCAGAGTGCTTTATATTTTTATACTTACTAAAAAACAGTGCTGCCGACGTTATCACGTTTATGACGGTAAATGAAAGAAGCACCGTGTTCAGTACAAATACCGTGTTTGCTTTGGTCAAGCCCGATGGAATCAATTGGAAGAAGCTGTTGTCATGGCAATGAGCGTCTGAAAAAAAAACGATTGTCTTAATAGAAGCCCCAAGAAACTAATTCTCATTTAATAACTAGTGGATGCCCGCGGCTTTGCTCGTATTATTTTGAGATAAAAGGTGGCCTATGACTCTTCTAAGACCTCATACTACCAACATGTCCAAAAATCATTATGATCTGTTCAGACGTTTTTGCATTATGAACGTTTATATAAACAGACAAACAGATAAATAGATAAAAATTCTAATAAATGATGAAACGTGTTCTGTTATGGATTTAAAGTATACCCAAACATTTTTTTAAATATCTTATATGATCAGATTTTTGACCCTCTTCAGCTTTATTATATGTAAGTATAGATAGATTATAAAGAGGCGGTGTTCTAAATTTAAGCTGAATTTATCTAGAAGAACTTGATCGTATTTAGATACTAGATATACTGGTAATAAATATATATATATAATAGTATATAAAATTAATCAATCAACAGATTTATAAGTTTTTGTCAACGATCTGTTGTAACCGCAATGGTCATTTGATTTTTAAAACATTATTTCAAAACATTTAATATAAAATGACCATAGCTATTAAAATATAAGCTTTCAAGATTCATTTAATTAAAAATGTGGTGTTATTTGCCCACATGAACCTAAAACATGCATCTGACAAAACATGTTGCACCTGCGATAATGGAATGACCCAAAAATAAATTATGTAATATTTAGATGATTAGGTTACCTAGAAGTTGGCGAAATAACTATTCTTAGATATTATTGTATGCCTAGCTAGATTGTTACAAAACGACCCAAAAGCTTGTTAAAAATACTAAAAAAAGAAGTAAAGAAGAGAAGAATAATCATGGTATAGAAGAGAGAGAGCTCTTACCTTGAAGATAGACACGGTATATTATAGACCAGAGTTGTTTGGAAGGAGCTTCTGTTATTCCAGTTCCGCAGCTGAAGTAAAATATAATGCTCAAGATCGCTAGAAACATGTAAGCTATGGACGCCACCTGAAAATAAATTATCCTTAGGTATTATGTTAGCAATGATCCCGCGCCGCCACCTTTAATACTGAGAGTATCCCGCCAGCGTCTCCCCTGTACCAACTCTGTTCTATGTAAACGAGCGCTTGTCGTTATACAACAAAAATGTTTCTTTCAAAGCGCGCGAAGGGAAGGTAAGCCTTCAAGGGTACAAATACGTCTGGACTCGACGAGGACATATATTTTCGTTCGCCGGGACACTGGTATCTTGATCTTATAGAGATATTTGATGGGGAGGCTTGTCGTAGCACCACTACATAAAATGTTAGGAAGCTTTTTACATCCTCTTGTAAGCGCACAAATGTAATTAGTTATAGTCTGTTTACTTTTCTTGGTAAGCGTTTTACATCCTAGGCTGCAGCAATGCATCAGGCAGGCTGTAGTCAAACGTAAACCTATCCCACGTAAAAAAAGTTAACATGATAGTATGCGTGTACTCATATTAGATATATTTCGAGTGTGCACATGCACTTAATATTTAGTGGCTCTTTGGAGGCAATTTTACAAATTGCTAATTATTATTTGGTTAAAATAAGTATGTAAGTTTACACTGAATAATATTATAATCATTACAATATGTTTGTAATATGGCGAGAATAAATATATTGTCATATTGGCTACCTAACCTGAACATAGTTATTAATTATTAATATTTTAATAAATATTAATTTTCTAATTGTAAATTATTCATATTACTTGGATAAAATAAAATCCCGACAAAAACATTCTGTAAAAAACTAGCTAAGTCTCGATGGACCTGCTTGTATATCTCTAAAAAGTAATGAAATCTAGACAAGGTCGTGCCAAGTTTCTGGTTCATTACTGCTGTTTCTTTATTATTATAGTTAATGTTGTGTGACTTGGCCGTTGACTTGTACCCACTAACGAGTAAAGAGTGTTCAACGGCCAGTCATATAACATTAACTATAATAATAAATAGATCGCAGTAACGAACTTTAGACTTGGCACGACCTTGTCTAGATTTCATTACTTTTTAGAGATAAACAAGCAGCTCCATCGAGACTTGGCTAGTTTTATACAGAAATGTTTTTGGCGGGATTTTACTTCTTTTTGTAGAAACGTGGGCTAAATGATTTATTTATAGAAATTTATAAAAGTTGTGTCCCACTAAGCTGGATTTTTGCAATGACATTGGATTTTTTTATGTACCAATAGTAGAAGGGGACATTACCATATCTCTAATACAGCTGAGACCGGCTGAGAGTTCTTCATCAGATACTTCTGAATGAAGTGGTCCACCAAGTTGAATAAATTTTGCAAAGGCGGTATGCCGATATCTCTAATAGTTTGGTTGGGCTCTTGTGTTTTCTAATCAGGGTCACCAGTTACTCCAGATCTTTGATTATCCTAGTTTTTCCTTTGTTTGGCCATTAAACCCTAACTCTGTACCAAATTTCAGCTCAGTGTTTGCTTCGCGCTCGACTTGGCGGGGGCACTGCTATGCCCTCAGATGTATTGTTTTGTCTTGAGTGAACGTATTTTTAATAAGTATATCGCTTTGATACGTTTGTTTGCTAATGCCCCAAATATATACGACAAATTCATTGCCTATCCGTTTGCGCCTATGATTCATCGGCCGTCAGAATTACCTAAATTTGTTCAGAATTGATGACCAAAATAAATTAAGCTACTTTTTGATTATGCCTCAATTTCGATTTACAAGGTAAGAGTTATAATATTTAAATTTTCATTTGCACTGCAATTTTGTGCCCTAATGTTACATTGTGTGGTGTATACACTTATTTTGTTTGATTTATTTAGTATAATATTTTTCTGTATTAATTATATTGTGTGTTGATATCTTCTCCGCTGTATTGTGTTTATGTTATTTAGTATATAATGTTTGTAGTGTGGTTAAGTGTATGATTTATGTAACTACGTGCGTGATTTACCAAAAACGTAGAATAATTCAATAGCTACGGTTCAAACACGATGTCCTTTATTCATTTCACTCCATCCAATGGTTGCCTGGAAGAGATCGCTTTTAGCGATAAGGCCGCCACTTGTGGCACTAGTATAAGTTTATGTTTGATCTATTTCTTTGTATTTTATTTTTATTTCGTGTGTTACAATAAAGAATATTCTATCTATCTATGTTCACAGAACCCCACATAAATTAAAAAGAGAGCTAAAATAGAACATAATTTAGGTGAATAGTCTCATAGCTTAAAAAACATCAGCCAGCGATGGTGATACGTGATGGTTATTCATCATAAATTATATCAATGATAAAAGAAATTAGTTTGTAATCTATTAAAATATATCTAGACAAGATAACGTGGCATAAGTACTTTACATGCTTAGCCTTATCTACGTAAGCTGATTTCGCCACTTGTAGGATACAATTAATAAGTGTCGATATTCAAAATCCTTTTAAAATCATACGTATAGCTTGTTCTACTGAAATATACAAGTAACGAACACACCGACCTATGTAACAAACGCATGCTTCAGGTTTGCAAGTAACTTCTACAACATGAGTACCTAATACAGATTAGCATCAACGTACATTATTTTTATACAATCGCAACCGCTAAAAACCTAAATGTACGCAACCTAAAATACTACACACACTACTAATATAACCAGCAAAAACTATCGCCTTCGCATGGCACCACGTTTACGCATCACAAAATCATATTTTTATGAAACTACATTTAAAGAAAATACTTTTTTAACTTACCGCATTGACGGCGGAGCTGAATTTGATGGCAAACATTAAGTCCTTTGGTATATTTCTTCGGTCGGCCAGCACTTTATTAGTTACATCCATTTTATCAACGTTAACAATTGTTGGCTATTTAAGTAATATATAAATTTTAGTGGCACATCCGTTGCAGCCCGGTGCTCGCGGTACTGTGGATATCTGTGGCCCAATCGTCGTTCTCGCTTGCGAAGTGGGAAGGGCTTCAAAATTTTAGTTAGAGCGAGACTACCTTGTATGTATTATCGCAGGGGTAACTGAGACAGAAACAAGACAAGAGATAGCCATACTAGGACTGACACATGTAAAAAGAAATAGAGCCTGCACCGGCACATAATGAAAGATTAGACGAAGAGAACAGGCGAACTTCATGTATTTCTGATCACTAGAACATCGAGCTGAAATAATACTAAGAGTTGAAACATTTTTTCAGGTTTATTTAGATCCTTAACAAGGTCCCCTTTATTTGAATTCATAACTTAATTAATGGAACGTTAAAGAAATAGATTATGAAATTATATTTACAAATCACTTTTCTTCCAAAAGTCTGTTAATATAATAAATTTAAGAGAAAATATGTTTGATCAATGGTATTCGAATTATTCTTCGTTTGAGATACAAAATTATAATTTTTGAGATAAATCTATTTCTTTAGTTCACGCCTACCAATATTTAGTATTGCAGATAGTCTATGGTTTATCGGGAGGAGACAACAAACAGTAATACGAATAATATTTAAAATCGATTATTTGGCGTTTAAGAGGCTAAATAGCTTGCAGTGACAGATGGGTAGGAAAGGTAATTACCGAAGTGGTAAAACAAAATGATTTTGATGCTAAAATCTAGGCAAGCGATACCTAAACTCTAAAAACGCAAGTGCCGTTTGAGTACAGAACGCTATGAATAAACAGAACAGGCCCGAAGAGTCTGCCAGAAAACTACAGACCAATACCGTTATTGGATACTTTTTCAAAAATCCTAGAGAAGATTGTTAATCACAGACTAGTTATTTTTTAGGAAAACAATAATCTCGTTTCTAATATGCAATTTGGCTTCAGGCGAGGCAGGTCTACTGAAGATGCTGTAAATCTCCTCTCCTGGAAGGTTGTAGCTAGTCTAGACCAAAGCAAAAACTATCGGAGTATTCCTTGATTTGGCTAAAGCATTTGACACCGTTTCAGTAGCAATTCTTTTAAAAATCTGGAATATTCTGGAATCAGAGGACTGCCGCTGGAATGGTTCAAAAGCTACCTTACATGCAGGAGACAATGTGTCAAAATAACTGACACCCAGAGTGAAACTTTGCCTGTCTTATTCGGTTTACCACAGGGAAGTGTCCTTGGTCCAACATTCTTCATACTCTACATGAACGACATCCACCCTCTCCCAATACAGAGCTTATCTGTTACGCGGATGACACAGTAGCACTCTTTCACAGCAAGACATGGAAAATGGCATATGAGAAAGCAGAAGCAGGCATAGCACTGATAAAAAATTGGCTGGATAACAATTATTCTCACGTCAAGTTTAAGCAAAACACAAAATATCTCTGCTTTCATAAAACTAAAGCTTCAGAACCACGTCCGGGTTTGAATTTGCGAATTCATTCATGTAATATCCTATCCTCTTGTACCTGCCCACCTACTTCACGAATAAGCTCTATAAAATACTTTGGTGTTGGTTGTGATTGATGAAAAATTATCTTTTAAAGAGCATATTTTTGCTAAACGAGTTCGCAAATCATTTATGTCAAGGGAGCTTTACAAAAGTCTGCAAGCGAACAAACTTTACGTCTTGTATACGGAGCCCTATGTGAATCCATTTTGACTTACTGTATTGTAGTTTGGGGAGGAGCTTGTGTTACTGCTATGATTGAAGTAGAAAGGGCACAGAGAGCAGTACTTAAAGTAATGTTCAAATTACCTTATCGTTACCCAACATTAGACCTCTACTCGAAATTAAAAATGTTTAAAGTCCGACAACTTTACTTACTAAGATAAGTATAAAGAATGTTCAACGGTCGTCTTGTCAACAATGTCCATCAATTGTGCCAAGTCTAAGGTTCTATACTACGATTTCGTTATTATTATAGTTAATGTTATATGAATGGTCGTTGATCATTCTTTATACGTTAGTGGGTACAAGTCAACGGCCAAGTCACACTATATTATCTATACCACAGAGCTTTGAAGTCCATTCTTGTCAGGCGAATTCTTTCTTTATTCGATACAAAACAGGTGTCACCATTTACTAAAACTAACACACTTTCGGCACGCACACTACGACGCACGAGATGTTCATGTACACAGTACGCTTCAACTTCATCGGCGGTGCAATGTCGATATTTTTTATCGATTATTTACACATTTACTTCGAAGATGGAAATATACCTATATGTCTTTAGTATAACTATATTATTTAAGTACAAATTATAGTTAACTAGCTATGGCCCGCGGTGTTATCCGTTGTAAAAACTTTTTTATCCCGTGGGATAAAAACTATCCTATGTCCTTACCGGGGACTGAAACTATCTCTATAACAAATTTATTTTTATCTATTTTATTTAATTATCAAATCATCTTCAAAATGACTGGAGCATATTCTGACATTTTTATGAGGAAACCAGTTGTATCTACCGGTCGCCAATATCCATTTATTTTTTAACACTGGATTTTTTGGAAATCTGTAAATTAAGTAGGTATGTGTTAAATAAAAACCGTAATCCAGAAACATTTCCATACAAATCCAGAAACATCATATACATTATATCGATTATCGATAATTTGCTAGGTTCCATTTACACATCACTTTGCTATCGAGAAGTAGCGTCGTCAAGACAACGAATGTGTTAATGCCATTCAAAATGTCAAAAGTTTTATTTATTAAAATTACGAAATTTTACTACTTACCGATGGTATTTCACGCCGGTAACACTGGAACTTGTTCTTACAATTTTTAACTTGACACCAGGACATATTTAATAGTTTATCATGCTGTAAAACCGAGTAAAGCGACCGAAAACTCTCTCTCGCTCGGACTATGTTTGACAACAGACTGACAAGCGCTGTCGTAGGTTAGGTTGGCCTGTTTACTGGTCCAAACGAGAACCACGTATTATTTAGTAATTTCGCTTCTATGGGGGGGCGCGGCGCGGGGGCGATGTGGCCCGATCGTTGTTCTGTGATCTATACTAATAAAGACATCGCAGTAACGAACCTTAGACTTAGCACGACCTTGTCTAAATTTCATTACTTTTTAGAGATAAACAAGCAGCTCCATCGAGACATGGCTAGTTTTTTACAGAATGATTTTGGGATTTTTAATTACTTACATCGAAAATAATGCTAAAATCTAACTAAATTAATTTCAAAAATATTATATTATTATGTGATTATGAAGAATGCTTCATAGGAATTTATATTATTTTCTTATTAATACCTTGCATAGCTAACTAACCTATATAACTTAATAATCTATCTAAATGTACTGTAGGTACATATTTAAAAAAAATATATAAAAAAAATATTTATGAAATACTTAAATCTATGTACAGTTTTAGAATTTGCAAAACCTACACTAGGTATCCAGTCAGATCCTGTATTGTAGGCCTGCAGTTCTTCTTACCGCATCTACAACTTACCTATTCTATATTTACTTACATATAATATTAATAAGTAAGTAGGTAAATCATTTTAAAATGAAAATTAAAAATAAACAAAAAAAAAAATTCAATAAAGTTTGCTTACACAGATGACAATTTTGAGGTTATAATGATACCAGTTACGGTTAAAAAATTATGTCCGGAAATCTGTTTTGTTGTGAATGATATGTATATTTAGATTCCCTTTGTCTACTATTTTGATATACTGTATATAGGTACTCCTAGGTATATCATAAAGGGACTCATAAATCATTATACAATAAAACAACAGCCAGCTTAAAGATTTATAAGAAATTTATTTAAATTAACAAAAAGTCCTGAAGAGATGTTTCAGTGCAACTTACATGCTTCATCAAATCTCTCTGAAGAGATTTAGAAGCGATTCTTGATTAACATTTACTTTATAGGTACAATACATGATTCACTTTCATGGCTTTTCTATCGCGCATATTGCGTTCTCTCAGTGGCTCGGTACACTATAATGTACATATGTACAAATGTTTATTTATGTATTTACTGGCCACTGAATATGCACGATGAATGTACGGTAATTTTTTGAGACTGACATAAAATCAAGTAACTTTTTGATTTATCTTCTCAAAGCACAATTATCTTCTAAAGGACTTAGTTTACTTACAAAATCTTATACTAGCCTACAATATATTAAAATTATTTAAGTTAAACATCCAATAAATGAAAACTGATGAACAAATTGTTTCGTTTGTGTTGTTGTGACGATAGATAAGCTTATATACATATTTGTATATGTATATGAACGTAACATAAATATAATTAATACAATTGTAGTAAGGCTTATATAATAATCATCATTATATCATTTATGACAATTCAATTATACTTTATCCGTAGATAATAATATCTTTCGTGAAACTGTCTCTTTTCAGATTTCCTTTTAAGGTCACAACACTTTATCTGCAGAAATGAAACATACCAGAAACATGGCTAAACGAACAAAAATCATCACGGGTACAGACGCTACAGTTGAATGATTTTGAAATGTTTTCATAGATTAGCAAAGCACAGCACTGTTCACGCACGGATCGCGATCAAATTGTTGTCGTTTCTCGCATCTGGCTCGCTCAAAGTATGTTCACATAAACAAACATTAAGCTATTCATCATCATCAGCCCGTTATCGCCCACTGCTGAGCATAGGCCTCTTTTCTAGTACGCCACTCGTCCCGGTCCTGTGCAGATTGAATCCAAGTGCGCCCTGCGGTTGTTCTAATGTCGTCAACCCACCGCATTGGTGGGCGACCTCTGTTTCTAAAGCCAGTCATGGGTCTCCAGTCCGTTAATGTTTTGGTCCATTGAGCTATTACCATGTAAAATATAAGTAGTTATGCTAGGTTTTATTTACAGTCGACCACTCGATCCATACTTAGGTGGGGTCCAAAATATGCTGAGCAGTTGTTGAGGCCGATCATCCTTGTGAAGCGGGCTCGACGTCCGTCTCTAGTACAACACATCAGAGTGAGTTAATGGCGCTGGAAGTAAAAAATTCATCATCTGATTCTAGATAGTTCAGTTAGAAGATAGGATGTATGTATACGGCAGCTGTGTGTAATTCGATTTAAATGTTGTTCGCTGGTTTTCCCGATGATAAGTGAATTTCATTTTCAACTTGTTTTATGTTTTCACAACTGTTTACGTTCCGTTTTGATTGTAAATTATGAATATACTAAGCAATTATTTAGTTATTTTCAGTCTTTTACCGATAAATTGAAATTGAATGTACCGCGAGGCTTGTTGACATTTAAATCGAATTACAATATCCAAGTAAATGAGATTCCTATCCTACCTATTGCTCCCTATTATAGATAAGTTGGTGCCACCCAGTAGTAGCGTATCGGGACCTCTTGAACACTGCAAAACACAAATGAATAGTTCTGTATGTGACATTCTTCATATATTCATAATGTAATGAAGCAAGGTTATAAGTTTATCTTGAAT
Source organism: Macaria liturata (assembly GCA_964023185.1). Taxonomy (NCBI): domain Eukaryota; kingdom Metazoa; phylum Arthropoda; class Insecta; order Lepidoptera; family Geometridae; genus Macaria; species Macaria liturata. Next base: position 13,902,462 of record OZ026808.1, read on the forward strand.
TTGTATTATTTTTTCACATGGAAAGTGTTAGCACTTGACCATTATTTCCGTATTTGATATTTGCGTATTTGGTATATCATATTGCCAGTGGTCCTCATAGATGTACGAATATTTTTCACACGAGCTTTGTAAGGGTTTGTTTAATTGTAACGTAAGAGCGAGTCCTATTGCTCGATGAAATGAAGCAGCGACTAACAAAATATTATATGTTCAATATATACATAATAGAAGTATTTACCCACGAAACCTCCTATCGTCTTTTATTATCGGAGAGCCTCTATTCTAATTAATAAGGAATAAAATAATAAAAGTCATTGATAATCAGTGAGCCATAACTTTGAACATGTCTCATTTTAATTTTTGTAAATAGTTTTGTATTCATTTCTATGGAAATATAGTTATGTGCCGAACGGTTTATTTTATTTGACGTATGTATGTATACAATTGTAAGTGGGTGTTCTTAGATATATAAATGGGCATGTAATACAAGGATCAATAAAATAAGATAAACCGGAAGTTTGCAGTGATGTAAGTAGGTAAGTATATTATAACCATTATCATACATTTCTACGATTATAAAAAACCAGAAGATATATTTTTGGTGTTACTGTAAAGTGTAACGTACTGTAACGCTATTATAAAGAACCAGATAGTTATAATTCTGAGATTTTTGACCTAGAAATTTCATCAATGACTTGCTTTTCATGGTAGGATTAGCACTCGTTTATCAGTGAAGCAAAACATCGCGAGGAGACCGACATGTTTGAGAACCACAAAATCCAAGGACATTTGTCATCCGTGAAGGACCTGGGCACCCACCACGATGTAACTGCACAAGATAAATTTTCCAAAGAATTGATTCTGAAGGGTAGTCACGAGCCAAAGTGATTTATTTATTGACAGACGACTAAGGAGGATCCCAAAACATCGCGAACAAAGTCGGGGGCAACAACAACTTAAGTGACGATAATATTAAACAATTTTTACGATGCCTAAATTGAGCACTATCTCACCGAGTTAGGCAGCCTAACTCGGTGAGATAGTGCTCAATTTGCGTGCATGTCAGATACTAGCTTGGTAAACTGACCTATTGGCTCGGCATAATTTCAAATCACACTTTGATATTATCATCAACAGATATGTAAGTACTTACGTCGTGTTGAATGTGATGCGTAGTCTTTCTTCTGCGTCAATGAGCTGAGACTTGAGGCGGCTCTATGCACAGCTAAAATAAAAAAAAATAGCTGAGCTTAGACATTGATTTCTAAACATAATTATTAACATTCACTTGCTAATAGTCACTCTTAATAGAAATAAGGGGTGGATAGGTTAGCAGCATAAGTTAAATATCTAAGTTAAGTAGGGACACAATCCAAGTAGCAAATAGGTAATTAACACACTTAAAACATCACTTTATTCTAATATTATATAAGCAAAAACTTGTATGCGATTGACATTGTTCTTTTTCCTTAATCTTCATGCTTAGATATCTATACTTAATATTATAAAGCTGAAGAGTTTGTTTGTTTGTTTGAACGCGCTAATCTCAGGAACTACTGGTGCGAATTGAAAAATTCTTTTTGTGTTGGATAGACCATTTATTGAGGAAGGCTTTAGGCTACATAACATCACGCTGCAACTAATAGGAGCGAAGAAACAATGCAAAATGTGGAAAAAAACGGGGAAAATTATTCATCTTTGAGGGCTTCCGTTGCGTGTGCTGCTAAAACGGTTCAAGATATCAAAAAAAATATTTCTCTTGAAATGATCTAACAAAATGTCTGCAACAGTATATGTCTATCTTTTAAGATTAACTCACTAGAACCGTTATTATGGCAATAACTATTCCATGCGGACGAAGTCGCTGGCACAGCTAGTTATTAAATAAGGCTGGCAAACTTCAGTGTAGAAAATTACAAACCGCTGATAGATTAGACACTGGATTGAACTTTAGCTGCTTTTATTTGAATCTTTGATTTAATATATTGTAGCATTTTTTAACGTAATTGTTAATTTTGTGCAATTAATAGTTATGATTGTGATATTGAACGCTGTGTGGCGGTAACCGCTATATGGAATATGGCTAAGGATTGACTGGCCTGTTAGCTTAGTTGGTAGTGGCTCTGCCTTCTAATCTATAGGTCGCGGGTTCGATTCCCGCATGACACAAGTATTTATGTACCTACTTTAAAAAAAAATATAATTACTTGTGTTGAGTCTGGTCGTTTGTATGTATAATAAGTATGTATTTACAAAAGAAAAGTATATTAAGTATTATATCCGTTATTATATCTAGTACCCACGACACAAGCGTTTGCTTAGTGTGGGGCTAGATGGCGCTGTGTGCAATGTCCCGGAATATTTATTTATTTTATTTATTATGCAGGTAGTTCTATTTACATGGTATGAATTTTCACTGGATCATAGTTCGGCTCTCGGTAAGCGATCATATTGGTCTCGTATCGAGATTACTGCTTACCCAGTAGATAAGAGTCGATATAGAAATTATATGAAGATCGAAAGATTATAGTAAGAATATACATAGGTCAAGTAGATTATAGTAGATGATAGTAGGAACAGGGAGGTACTCACAAGCTTTTCTAAACGATGGTATGGCAGTATAATCCGGTAGTGGTACTGGAGGCAGGTCTTCGTCCGGTGGTAGTTGATCTCTCATGGGATGTGCTGAAGCAGGGATGTATGCCCAGGGCAGCTGACCTTGAAGCTCCGCCGTGGTGCCGCGGCGGCTGCAAACATGGAGCTGCAATAACTGGAGGTGAAGAGTAAACTCGATGTATCTTGCATTAGGATCTCAGGATAGTTTGAAAACGTTCTTTTAACTTACTTAGCTCGTCTAGTAAAAATGTATCTTGAATAAAATTAAGCTAAACTTAGCAAAATTTTATACATAAGTATATAGTGGATTCCTGCGGCTTTGATCGCATTATTTCGGAATAAAAAGTAGCATATGTCACTAGACTCTCAGTACCTGTACGTACCAAAAATCATGAAAATCCTCTCAGCTGTTTTGTGTGGTTCGCAGCCAAATAAATAGACACACAGGAAAATAGTCAAAATTTCTAAAATCTGCTGATATATACCTATACGCTTTCATTCTAACTTATTTTTTTCTTCACTTAAATTATGTTATGCTAAAACAACTGATACAATACATATATACTTTTTTTCTCAATGCATGCTTATTATACATACAAACGACCAGACTCAACACAGTAATTGTAAATTTTAAATTTCATAATTACTTGTGTTATGGGGGAATCGAACCCGCACCCCTAGATTGGAAGGCAGAGCCAAGCAACTACATAAGCCAACAGGGCAGTCAAAATTATTGTATTGTGTACATACCCTCGTTGATCGGTAAGAGTGGGCGAGTCGAGTTGTGGCAGTGACTGCGAGGTTCTTGGAGGGCTGTTTCTGCCAGCGGTATCAATGACGGCGCGGTCCAGTCTCCGCTGCTGCTCTGCTATCATGTTCTCCAGACGTTGGGGCAGAGAGAGCATGCTCTCGGGGAAGTTTACTGTGCGCTTCTTGTCGCCCATTTCAACGTGGTGGGCGCGCGGGGATCTGGCCACAACAAGGAATCATATTAAGATTATACAAACTTAACTATAGATTAACAATTCATTGATCATTTGTACAAGTCAACTTAAATTAAATTTTAATTATTAATTTATTCTTTAATTTTGCTCAATAATAAAACATAAAAACAAGGGAAGAAAAACTAAACCTACTACTTCTAACTACAACATAAAAAAGAGGCACTTAGAAAATCTTTAAAAACGCCTAAAGATAATCTAAGTGCTTTTATTTTTAATATCGAACTGCCAAACTGTGGATCTCCTTGCCGGATTCCCTATTCCCCTCGAACTATAATTTATCGGTCTTCTTTTTTTTTACATGATATAGGCTTACGCTTGACTACAACTTTTACTGATGTTTAGCAACGTTATAATATACGATTTTTTCAAGTCGAGAGTAATGCGGTTTCTTCTAGGCAAGCGCGCTAAATCGTAGATAACGTTGCTTAACATCAGGCAAGTTCTAGTCAAGCGTGAGCCCATCTAGTTTAATATATGTGTATAATAATCATTATTGTGATTAAACATTAAATATACCTAATAAAAGGTACCAAATATTATTATTTCAATTATAACACACATTCCATATCATTGTACAATACACGGATACTTTGGTGTTACAGAGAGTAAGTTGTATTTTGCATCTAGAAAAACAAAACAGCTAAAAGTTCGATTAAGTATATTTTATGAAGCTAAGCTAAAGTATGCTTTTTTAAAAGTTATGAAAAAACTGTGACCAGCTTCTAAAAATGTAATATGTTTTAATTCTATATCAAAATGCTAGTTGACGTCACCATTATTGTTATTTTTATTCGATTACTGTAATAAGATATTAAATGTTGTAGTAAAAATACTTATAGAGACTCTCAACTTCTAAGGATCAAAGAGTGCAACTGGCGTGTTATTGTCAAGCACACGTCTCACACTTCTTGTTTTTCATACACCAAAAAGAAACGTTGAATTGAGATCTTTTTATTAAAGTCGGTTAATATAAAGTAGATCAGACAGGCTGGAGACCGTAATAATGTGGCACGTTGGAGAGGAGGCCTATACTCAGCAGTGGGTGAATACGGGCTGAAATGATGATGATGATGATGATGAATATAAAGTAGACCCTTACCGCTCCGGCGAACCTTCCAGCGAATCAGGGTGCGACCGACTTCGCTCCAGCGTTGGGGATCTTCTGAAGAGAAACGCTTTCATTTTCCGAAAGGACTGACTCAATCCTGCTCGAGGGATTCTTCCTGCTGCTCGATACACGCTCGGTGTACTTAATTCTTCTACATCTGCTACGTCACTGGATTCGCGTTCTTCTGGCAGAGGTAAAGGAGCATCGGTTTGGGTCTCGGCTTGGGATGGAGTTTGTGTCTGAGCTTGCGATTGTGCCACCGTGACCGTTGGTACTACGGGAGTGATTGGAGCTGGGGGTGGTGGTACCTCGGGTGGGGCTTCTACTTGCTGGAAATATAATAAGTATTTCAAAAACACACGATGCAAATGCACGAATTGGAAGAAAAAAGCTAATTATTATTATATTAGCATTATTTCTTACATCTTATACTACAGTGGTGCTTCATCAGGCAGGCTATATAGTCAAACGTTGGCCTATTCCGTGGAAAAAATATATGTATTCGGTTTGTCTATTTCTAAATGGTACGCCAAGCTAAGCGCTCGCGTTACAGAGTGTTTATTAGCTTATTTTTCAAAAAGGATAGAATCAATGTGCGTAAAATTTATAAAGGTCTACTTCTGACCAATGACAACGTAAAAAAGAATCTTTTTTATAATATTTCATAATTATTGAAGTAATTTAGTAAGACATACACAAATAGTGACCACAAGAAACCTATATCTCAGCTAGGGGATGTATTCCAATGTGGTAATCAATGTCAATCAACTGTCTATGGAATTAATCCTTTAATAGGTGATCAACGAAGGCGCTTTCGTCCGTCAGCTAACATTTTATTTGTAGATCTTCGCTGTTTGTAAGTCAGTCATTAAGAAAGGTTCATACATATATCCTAATACATTTGTTTTATTGGTAATGTTGGTAGAATAGTGCTTACAGGTCGGGCCAGTACTAACTATACAATACTAGCCATAACAGTTTTAAAACTCTTGACACTAAAGTTAGCCACGCTCAAACATAATAATAGAAGAATAACGAACCACAGTCATGGCAGTCTTATCGTCTCTTGCGACGTTACACTCCACAACCAATGTGATCACGAAAATGACATTCAGAATGAATATTAGGACGAATCGTGAGTAGAGAAGCACCATAGACCAGGCCGCCCACGCTGTGTTCAGCTCTGTACTCCCAATTCCACTGACGGTTCCTCCGATGTAGTCCATTATATCCGATAGAGTCTAAAAGTTAAAGAAAAATAGCAATTAAGGAGGCTACGCGTGACCAAAATGATGGCTTGTATTTTGCCCAAAAGGTTAGTCTTATATTCAACGGGGCAATGCAGCCAACACTTTGTGTACACTTCATTTTGATTAAGTTGATATATTGTGTTCATAATCCTATTTGTTTTCATTTATTTTATTTTATTGGTTAGTACATGTTTTGCTTTTACAGAAATCAATTGGAAAAAAATAATTGTCTTCTTTTATTTTCCGAGAGAATGCGTGAATCATACCTCAAACATTGCTACTCACTATGTTGAATTGAAACATACCTAATATATATAATATATATATATATATAATATATATGTTTATCATATATATATATATATATATTTATCATATATATATATATATATATATATATATGATAGTGTTCGAGATATTTGTGAAAAACATACATTCATCTATACTAATATTATAAAGTTTTAGAGTTTGTTTGTTTGAACGCTCTAATCTCAGGAACTACTGGTGCGAATTGAAACTTTATTTTTGTGTTGAACAGACCATTTAACGAGGAAGGCTTAAGGCTATACAACATCACGCTGCAACTAATAGGAGCGAAGAAACAATGAAAAAACGGGAAAAATTATTCATCTTTGAGGGCTGCGAAAACGGTTCAAGTCCTGGGTAACAGCTATAATTTATAAAGCTAAAGAGGTTGTTTGCAAATATAAATATAATGCCCAAAATAACTATTCCACGCGGACGAAGTCGCGAGCACAGCTAGTACAAAATAAACTCACAATATTTTGCAGACGAGTGAAGAATCATATATGTATATCAGCAACCACCAAAAAGTGTTCAGTTTCAGTACCAAAACGAGTAAACTATTTGCATACAACAAACAGCCGTAGTCAAAGTACAAAGGATTAAAGTTATACCTATATATTAGTCACAAAATTCACTAAAATCAGTTTAGAATAATAACTATGATAAATTGACATAACATAAATCTTAATAAATTTTAAATTGCCGCATACAAGGATTTTTTATTTCATCCCTCTCTGAATATATTATTTCCATGGCAGCATATAAAAAATATCTTCTAAAATGACGTGCCATCCACTTAAAAAAGTATAATTTGGAGGGAAAACTTTTAGCTGTCTACAATGATCTTCTATATAGGTAAGTAAAACCTCATTGGCTGTCTATTGTAATGTCACGTGATGCGAACTAAAATGTTTGTAAACTTTTGAATTTCTGTATTTTCTCTTTTTAATAGTTAAAATAGTGTTTTAAGTATGTTATATGTACGGTAGGTATAAAAGTAATTTCAAATATCGTACAATGAAAGTGCTTGTCCGGAATGCAGTGCTTGTTGTATTCCTGCAGACAACTATGGCAGTTCTTGTCCTGGTTTTTGCTAATAATGCCAAATTGATTTTTTACTTTATTGTTAGTAAGATTTCAATATTATTTAATAGAAGCAACGTCTTAGTTACTAAGACACAAGGACGGGCGATTATCAACATAAATTTGAAAGATTTAAAAATAAAGTTTATCTAATCGCAGGTAATCGTGTTAGAGAACTCTTGTTTAACATTGAATAAGGGAATAATACTGATAAAAAATGTAATTGTAAGTACCTTTTACATCTAATATCTTGTGTTTTTGTACGTATGCCTGAACTACGAGAACAAATTATTATCGGTGTTCAAGTCAAGAAGGAAATATAATTCTTCTAGTATACTAGTTACACTATTGAAAACCAGCATTCAAAAGAAGATCCTTGCAAATATTCAAAAACCATTTTTTACAGCGTCTTGTCTAAAACCTTTTAGGGTGCTACATCTGTTGCAATACACGTGCAGTATTTTGTTTCCACTTGATGTTGATGTAGCCGATTACGGCTACGGCGAACGTTTTTCGGGTAAGTTACTGATGCGTCCTCACATGACTAATATACCCTATTTTAGCGGTGAATGTTCTAGAACAGTTACTACATGCGAGGATGCCATTTACATAGTTATAGGTAATGTTTGAAGGTGGTTTAGTTTTGAGAAGATTCCTTTTCTCTTCTTGGTCTAGATTCCACTTACCCTTGTATGAAATGAATCATTGGCGAAAATAACAGTCGCTACCAAGTCAACAGCACACTGGCAGACCGTCACTACGATCCACGGCCACCTCACGTGCTTTGATAGTTTATTCTTTGCACCGCCCACTGAAAACAACACACTTTGTAATTAAAGGACAATAATTAACTGTAACAAGTATAGTTGCAGTCACCGGGCGCTATTACCAAACAAACTATAGTAAGACACAAAAACTAAGGAAGTTAATCTTGAAGTATTGTCAAATATACGTTTTCATAAAAAATGTGTTTCACGAAATCTTCAAAACTGTACAAGCTATGCTTTTGGTTTTATGCGAGATCTCTGTTTAAATACTAACAATTTGAGATATAAACCATCAGTCTATCTTCTTTGGTTGTTGTTTCTTAATATATAAAAAGCGAGTGTGGTTTAGCGGTTCCAGTGTCTGCTTTTCATCCAGATGTACCCTGGTTCGAATCCAGCCCTACACCATTGACTTGTATTTTCAAGTTCAAGTTTTCGAAAACATCGTGAGGAAACCGACATGATGAGGATCACAATATCCGAGGACATGTGTATTCCGTGGAAGGACCTGGGCGCCAACCACGATGTATCTTCCCAAGAAAACTCCCCTTACGAATTAATTCTGCGGAGGAGTTACGACCCTCATTCACGAGAAAATACGACTCAGGAGCGAAAAAATATTCTATTGAATAAAATTCTTTTCAGATCGAGAGATTCAGTCGGCCTTATTCCAAAATTTTATTAACTACTATATCCAGAACTTAAATAAAATGTTCATGTTCTCCACCTTATATATATTCATGAATATTAGTTAAGAACAACTTACTGATAAGTATAACGCTGCTTACAATCCATAGCACGCTTAGACCCAGACCGGTGCAGTTGACCACGAATGTCCGGAATGCAGTAAAAGGTTCGTTAGTGAGCAGTACGAATGCATGATCTACAATGTTGTCGATAGATTCGCCAATATTTATCCGATATCCGCAGCTATCAGGGTCTAAAACATTTAAAAACTATTTTTGTAATCTGTAATAATACATAAAAACAAGGGAAGAAAAGCTAAACATACTACTTCTAACTACAACAAAAAAAACAAGAAGGAGCACCTAGAAAAGCCTAAAGAAAGTGTAAGTGCTCCAGCATACTGCCAGAGGGCAGCGTGCCCAGCAAACTGGCCGAATTACCACGCTGGATGGCAATGCTGATACGTTGATCCAGAAAAAGGCCAGCGTTTTGGTCACGCGTTGCGCTAGGTTGACCAAGCGCGGGGTGCGTTGATCGGACTACCTTCACGTTGGGTAAGCCCGACTACTTTCATCTCTCCATATGGAGATTTGGGGTTAGTTGGGGAAACCTGGTGCACCCCGTCCACAGGTTAGTAACTTCCACAGTCCGGTGGATCTTGCTAGCCTGTGTCCAAACGTTCGATCGAGTGGGGGCCCTCGCCTATACCTCCCCTTCGAGAGGGCTGGTTGTAGGGCCCGAGGCGTGGAGCTCGCCGCACCTCGCGGTGTAGGTGGAGCTGGGCGCTCTTTAAGAGCACCCGAGGTGGTCGCCGAGAGGCGAGAGGAGTTCGGTGTACCGGCCGAGTAGCGGCGACACGGGAACCGAACTCCGTGCGCAGAGGGCGCGTTGGAGGAGGGCGGCCGCTTTGGCGTGCGACCGCCTAACTCCTGGGGGCTCTGGGTGGCAGGTCGGGGAACCTGTTGCCCTAGAACGAGTCCCCACAGGATGCACGACGTGTCCCGTGTTCTGACACGTCGTCCATTGAGGGTTGAGCTGAAGCTCCCCGAGGCGGGGCCCGTTGCCGGGCCAGCATCACCAGGGCTGCGGATGAATGCACCGCGCTCTCGCGGCCCTGGACCAACGATGCGGAGGTGGAACACCCCAGGTTTTTAGTGGGTATGCCGCCCTTATGGAGTGGGGCGGAGACTCCCACATAACCATCCGCCCTCCCCGGGGTTTGGGTGGTACCTGTAATAAGTTTTCCTGGGCCAAAAAAAAAAGAAAAAAAAAAGGTTGACCAAGCTCTCCGAGAGGTTTTGGAAAATAGTGTGTAAATAAATAACCCTAAATCTCGAAGACAACAAAATCTTGGATTGGATTGGATTAATCTTGGATCTCTGTATGGAATTGACATCGCACTCTGCGGGGGGAATTCTTACGTCACTGCCATACATTGGTCTTTCTATTCCATAAGTTAAGTATGCGTCAGTACGCTCACTAAAATATGTAAGCCTCTTGTCTAAGGGGGCTGATATCTTGCTTTACAATTTTCAGCATTGGCATCAGACCAATCAATATAACTCTATTTCTGTTATGAGAAAAATGATTTACTTACTATGAAAATATAAGACCCTTATGTAAATTAGCAGTGGCAGTTCCTTTAGAAAATCAATGACGCAGAAGTGTTGTGTTATTCCAAATGTGGTTAAAATCAATTGAGCTGTTGCTTGGAGCTGAAATAAAGAAAATATGTTTGTTATATTAAATTGGAAACGAAAAGTATATTATAAAGCGTCAGAGCAGGCCCGTACCATGGTAGGATAGAGATTAGTAATCTATACTAATATTATAAAGCTGAAGAGTTTGTTTGTTTGTTAGTTGGTTTGTTTGTTTGTTTGAACGCGCTAATCTCAGGAACTACTAGTGCGAGTTGAAAAAATATTTTTGTTTTGGATAGACCATTTATCGAGGAAGGCTTTAGGCTATATAACATCACGCTGCAACTAATATGAGCGAAGAAACAATGAAAAATGTGAAAAAACGGGGAAAATTTTCCATTTTTGAGGGCTTCCGTTGCGTGTGCTGCAAAAACGTTTCAAGATATCAAAAATATATGTATGAAAGAATTATTTCTCTTAAAATGATCTAACAAAATGTCTGGAACAGTATATGTCTATCTTTTAAGATTAACTCACTAGAACCGTTTTTATGGTAATAACTATTCCATGCGGACGAAGTCGCTGGCACAGCTAGTGTTAATACAAATAAATAATGTAACGAACAGTCGCCCGGGCGTTATTTACATACAAACTATTGTTTAGTAAGACCTGTGGTAAGACTCAAAAACTAAGAGAGATTGACTGATGATTTAAACTTTAAATTGTAGGTATCCAACAAATATCTCGCCACTAGTTCACCATCCGCATAAGTTTTGTAGTTTTCAAGATTTCGTAAAAAACATTTTGTGTACATATGATACAATATAATAGACGAACGCCGTTCGTTCCATCGTTAGATAAAGTAACGGTCAAAGTGTAAATACTATATTATTTATAATATTCGAGTATGGAAAAATATTATTATGTAATAAATAAAATTTTACATTAAGTACATATATCTTGGAAAGAATTGGGGGAGACCTTTGCCCAACAGTGGAGCAGCAAATAGGTTAAATAGTATAGGTTAAATAAAAAAATGCTGTTTACACATTTATCAACTATGGCCAAATGCAAACCCGTTCAAATTAAAAAAAAAACAGTAAACAATATAGAGAATCAACTTTAGTTTAACTACCTTATAGTCCGGTCAATCTAGACTTAAAAATGAGAGCGAAGGTACATAAATTCCAATCAGGCTGAAAATCAGTATAATTGGTAAAAACCCAACAATCATCGTAATCGTAATATACAAGTAATTCAGGATGTCTTCAAGCAATATCTTACTAATCGAAATTGCATTTCACATAATCATATCGTTTAGTCATGAGGTAGTCACTAACATAGGCCTATGCGGCCACTTATTAACACGTTTAGGTATAAATTTAGAGAAAAATAATCATAGAGTGATTGATAGAGATAGATACCTATATTACTCGTACCTACATATTATAGGAAATTAAAGTTATGCATAATGCAGCCAGCGTTCTTGGCTTTATTCCACATGTGGATGTTTTAAACTTAGGTTAAATGTACATACTCTTTTTTAGTTTAGTGTATATATGAATATATATTGTTTATTATTATTATTGAATAAATTATGCATTGATCCGTGATAAACCTAACATATGTAATCAAATTTAAATGCAAATTTTAATCTTTAATTAATTTTTAATTTTAATAATGAAAACACTGGAAGAACCCTGGATACTGCAACACAGGGAATCCTAAAGCAGTAGACAGGACCCCAATTTGAATAATTTAGATACTTATATAAAATGTGAAAATGACATCATGTTTGAGTGCAAATAAATGATTTTTATCTTTTTATCTTTAAATAAAATATGACATGCGTTTGTGTAAAAGAAGGTCAAATTTACAAACATCATCATCATTATCATGTACAGCTGGTTTCGTCCTGCTGCTGGGTATAGGCCTCTCTCTCTTAATTTGCCATTATACAAACATACGCACAAACAAACCTGCACCGACGTAACACTGATATGATATTATATTATCACAAAGGAATTTTTCTAATCAATATTTGTAGTCGATTCCCATAGCAATGTCGTTTAATGACGTGATATTGATAAGATTATAAGTACGAGTATACTTATATTATATCTACATCAGTTTGTACCTATAGGTAGATATTTATTAAGTAAAACATATAATTTTACTATCAATTTTCGATTTGTTCAATTTGTGACAGTCTAGTTGTTTCTATGAAAAAAAAATATGCACCTATTTACAAAAAGTATCCTATTTATTCTATACCCACATTATCTAGTACCCATGACACTAGCGTTTGCGTTTGCGTTTGAGATACTAACTCTTGGTACTAGATGCAGGCATTCTATCAACTTAGCCACGAGACAGACTCGTACATATATAATTAATATTATCTATGAAACTCAGCTGACGCAGGCAATTGCATGCGATTACCAATGTTAAGCAAAAGTCGACACGGTCAGTACTTGGAAGGGTGGCCGAAAAGTGACATTCCATTTTGGGCGCTTCCGTGGGTATTTTCCGGTGGTTCCGGATTACACGTTAAATTGTAGGTCACGACTGTTCGTCACAGTACGTCAGTCGTTAAACCATGTCAGAGGCCATAAGGGCGGCTTGATTATCTCTCGACACCAGAGTTGGCCACTCTCATTCGATAAGAAGAAGAAGAACATTATCTATTATGTAAATCCATCATATTTTATTGAATGCATGGATTGTCGGTTGTAACCACAGATTCTGATCAATTTGAGCACTAAACTAGTACTGTAGTATTGTTATATGGTGTTATAGCAAGTGTGGCTCAGCGGTACCAGTGTCTGATTTTCATCCAGACGCACCCTGGTTCCGGCCCTACACAAATGACTTGTATTTTCAAGTTATTTGTGGATTTGCACACACTCATTTGATTTTAGTGAAGAAAAACATCGTGAGGAAACCAACATGTTTGAGGACCACAATATCCGGCGACATGTGTCTTGTCTTCCGCGGAAGGACCTGGGCGCCCACCACGATGTATCTGCCCAAGAGAACTCCCCTAACGAATTAATTCTGCGGGGGAGTCACGACCCTCAGTCATGAGGAAATACGACTCACAGAGAGAGATATAGTTATATGGTGGGTGCTATAACTGAAACCCCACTGCTGACCGAAATAAATCTATAAAATCATTTTTATGTTTGTGTCCATAAATTTGATTATTATTTACTGTTATTACTTAGTCTAATACCTAATTATCTGAAGACATTTATTAACATTAACAATAAGAAAACAAGGGAAAAAACTGAACATACTACTTCTAACTACTATAATATAAAAATAATAAGGCACTTAGCAAATCTATGTTTTTCTAACAAAGAATGGGTTTACATTTGACCGTAATTCGCCTGATGGCAAGCAATCACTACGGTCTAGCATGGAAAGTGTTTACCCAGTAAGAACCGATTCACTCTCGCTTTGAAGACCGTAAGGTTATATTCCGCGAATAAAATGAAAAATAAAATGAAATAATAACAATATAATAGAATGAATTTGTACCAATACTAGAAATTATTTCTTCGCTAAAACACTACCCATGTTTTGCCAGTTACTAAAACTATGACTCCCATTCTATTACCCACAGAGTCTTTGAAGTGTTTCATCAAAGCGTCACCACTAACTTTTATCGCGATAAGAACCGTAGATAACACTTTACTATCAGAATACTATTGACGAAATTATTGCTAAGCTGTAACCCACTTCGGACCAGGTTAGATTATAGTATAAAGAATGTGACCTATTTAATGTATCAGATCTCTATTTTATTCGTTTATGAGTATGTGAACACCGAACATATACATAGAAAGAACGAAATTATTTATTATAAATAAAATATTTTATAAAGTAATTAAAAAGTTATTTTTTTTTAGTTAGAAATTTGATAACTAATTAACCTGACGCGATACTTAAAAAAGCAGTGACAACCGACACTCAAACTTATGCTATTGGTCTAAATCGGAGCATGCCTTTAAAGCTTTAGGTACAGAAAAAGAATGAATTCTCAAACGACGTACCCGAAATAATACGGACAAAACTCATTAAAGTCATTCGCTTCGCTAATATAGTTTAAGTATTTATTTACTTTATATGGCACACAAAACAGAATATGTCCTAAAATTAACTAAATATAAATTTTTAACTGGTTTCGATCCAGAACATATTCTAAGATACGTGTACACAGCTTGATCTGGATGTAAAGTTTATAATAACAATAGTATAAAAAAAACAGTAAAAGTCTCGTTTTTAAATCAATTTCCACTAATAAAAAAGATCTAAATAACTACTATGTAGGTATATCACTCTATATTCGGTGGTATATCTAAGTAAAATACTATTTCACAAATAATAAGCTATGGGCTCATGTATACATAAATGTTTATAATGTTTGAATCTACGTGCAACAAACAAGGAAGAAAGGACTAATAATAATAATAATAATAATAATTTACTTTATTCACACAAAAATCCTTGGACTAGTATACATAATTTGTACTTAAAGAAAATTGGATTAGACAGGGTATATAAAAATTGGGTAAATGATGTTGACTGTGATCCCCACACTAGGTTACCCTGTGTCGTGGGAATCATGCTCTTTGAAAAGGAAATATCTAAACATAAATGATAGGAAACTATCATACACATAATATTATATAGGATCTGTATATATATATATATAAATATATATATATTTTTTTGATTAGTATGAAATACAGGAATAATTACAAGATTATCTAAACAGAATGGAAGCATTTGGAAGCTTTCAAGCAAGTAAAAAACTGACTAAAACTATTTGCTACGAGAGATACCTACTAAATACGAGATACCTAATTATTCAACATTTAATTAGATACATCTCTGATCCAATCTATCCGTTGCTAATTAGGAATACAGAGGTTGAAAATGTATTACTTACTATTATATAAAAGCGAAAGTTTGTTGATTTGTTAGTTTGTTAATTTTAGTTCATCCTTCGTCGCAATGTTGGAACGGATCATCCTGATTATTGAAATAATGGCCCATATTAATTTCCGGGCACTTTTTATACCAAGAAAACATGAACGAAGCCGCAGGCACCTACTACATTTAGGTATATGTATATGTTGTAGTACTAAACACTAAAATAATTTAATCTATGTAATTACAACAGTCGTATAGCAACAGATACATACCTATCACGCCAGCAAATTCAGGTCAGTTCAGTATATTGTAATATATAAAAAGCTATAGATTTAATAGTGTAGATGTCGGGTTTAAAATAATCAAACCCAGAAATTTGGCATGCCTTATCTTAGGTCTACATAAATTATGTTCTATAACACCATCATTCATATAGGAAATAAATAAAAAGAAAAAGGTCTTACCAATGTGCAGACACCGGCCACTACCATAGGTTTATTGACCACCATTTTGAATTTGAGTGCAGGCTAAATTCTAAGCAATATCACTAAGGAAACCTTTTCTACGGAGTTCCGACTTGTGTCTATTCTTATTGATGTAGTTAACTAATACTTCGCCGGTACTGTTGGTAGGTATAGACCTACTCTATCACAGCCCAGCATCACACTGGGAGTACTGCACCTTTCTGTAGATAACGAATTGATAGGTGTTAAGATACAGTCGAAGTTTCGTCGCCACTTGACATTTCGTTTAGATGATCTGATAGCAATTATGAGCGCGAGAACATTTTTTTTATACATTATCTGCCTGAATTATTGAAAAACACGGTAATTTCTCGTAATTACATAATAGTGCAGTTTTAACACCATTAAATATAAAGGTAATAAGAAAAAACAGGCTTGGAAGGCTTGAGACAAGTCTTTGATGTATGGCCGATACCTGTTTAGGGTTTTGCAGAAGGAGGAGACACCAGCCTGTCACCATTGAGGAGACTGAGAGGATACGGTGGAGCACACCCTGGTGGAGTACTCAGCCTGGAATGAGCAGAGGGCGCGGCTCGTGGCCGCTATAGAGACAGGGCGCTGTCGCACCCGGCTGTCGCGATAGCAATGGTCGAGAGCGACCTTGGATGGGACGCAGTAAGAGGCTTCTGCGAGGAGGTCCTCTCCCTGAAAGAGAAGGCTGAACGCGCCAGAGAAAGGGTCGCAAATCCAAACACTGTGCGCAGGGAAGCGGCGCTTGGCGCACGATCGCTGACCTCCTTGAAGGGTACTCGGGGTAACGGGTCGGGTAACCCGTCGCCCGTAAAACGAGTGCCCGCGAGAATGCACGACGTGTCAATGTGTTTCTGACACGTCGTTCATTCGAACCATCGAAATGAGAGTACAATACGAAAGTATTATGGTGTTTTGAGGAGAATATGGTAGAGCTTAAGCTCCCGAGTAGGGGCCTGGCAAACTGCCGGGCTGGCGTCGCCGGGGCTGCGGTTGTATGCGTAGCGTTCTCGGAGCCCCGACAAGCGATGCGAAGGTGGAACACACCAGGTTTATAGTGGGTATGCTTTGGGTTCGGTTAGGATAATGCGACTCCCACATAACCACCGTAAATCCTCGATTGGGTTTTCTCTTTCCCTCTAAAGGGTTTTCCTGGGACAAAAAAAAAGTATTTGATGTATGTAGTGTCTAGGTAGGCGATTTTCATAGAATGTTATAGCCATGGGAAAATGAGAAAGCTATTATAGAGAGAAAATGGCAAGTGGGTGTGACTAGGCTGGCGAAAATATGTCCCTTGGACTTACTATCAATATAGAACCTACATTATAAAATGTCTATGTCAGGTTGAGATTCATGACATAAGTTGATATCGCGGTATTCACAATAAAAAATGATTATTGTATACTCAGAAGTTTGATTATATGGCTTCCAAGTGAAGTTAGAAGCAATTGATTACAGTCAATTATAGTCTCTAAAACACGTTCAATGTTGCCTGTAGGATAAAAGTACTTGCGTGATTATTATATCTTCGCATGAAACTTACTTATAGAATATCACTTTGCAAGTACATTATTGTATACTCAGAAGTTAGATTTTAAGTTTCCATCCCTTTCATTATTGCATGAAATTCGTATTTTACAAATTATGTGACAAGAGACGTTTCCGTTACCGAGGATGATAGCGCCCTGTTTGTTTCATTTAGTAAAAACTTTTTTCTCCCGTCTGTCCCAGCGCTGGCGTAATTGGCGAACTTATCGCTCAAAGCAATCTCTTCTGTGTAACCAATCTGGCAAGGATCAGGGTGCTAGTAAAATGGTAGACGAGGTGTCTAATAGCGTGAAAGGAAAACAAGAATAAGCAATAATTGTAATAAACTTACACAAATAGATAAACATAAAATACATTAATATATACATTATCAAATAAATATCTACACATATATATAGGTACATTTGCAACAGATAGATAAGTAAAATTAACACATATATATAATTGATTTCCAGAAGATAAAATCAATTTCGTAACTTTGGTTGTAAATAAATAGATTTAAACTCTTTATTTTAACTCACACATTAAGAAAAAAATAACAACATGAACAAAAAAGACTTTAAAAATGAGGTGATATTTCAGTACATCGCAATAGCGTAAGGGCCCGCTTCGAATAAAAGATTGATTTGGACAGAAACAGGATAGTTTATACACACAAGATTATTAGTACACCATATGTATATATGTACCTATTTCTGTATGTTATTCATTTTACAAAAGAATATTGTTTACTTCGTACATTTTATGATTTCAATGTACCTACAGATTCGTATGAAATATGGTAAATATATATCTAAATATATGAATATTTAGACATAGTATATAACTAGTACATAGTTACTTACATATGACTGCATAGTTTATAAAACGTCCTTACAAAAGTATGATAATTATGCTAAGATAAATTAGTGAGATATCATAGTTCTGTTAAACTAATTATTATGAATATCGTCTTGCTATTAAAGGCGTGTTATGCGGAATAAAACTAACAGTACGAGAGAACTCATTGGTTTTAAGTTTGTAGTAAACGTGTCCCACGTGCCAATATTTCTACAGTTCCATATTTAGTTACTAGCAACAATGAATTTACTAGCGGTAAGTGCATAATCATAATTATACCAAGTTCATCATTGTGAAAAACTTATCTAGTTGGCTCACATATTAATCACAACATTTAGTATTTATTTATTCAGCGAAACATTGAATTAAATTAGTGTATAGTTAAGTTATTTACCAAGCAAACTTAATTACTAGCTAAACATTATAAATTATGAGACTTTTGAAATTTAAGACTCTTAATTTAACGTAACATAAAATACGTACATACATACCATTATAGTTATTTTTACTTACAATTAACAATTTAAAATTAATATTGCAAAGCCAAATCTATCTTTAGAATATAGCTGAAGCGGGTCAATAATCTGAATATAAAATATATAAGAATACAAATTGTTTGGGTACACTTTATATCCAAAACAGAACACGTTTTCTCAGTTTATAGATTTTTTGTCTGTTAATTTAAACGCTAATCACGCAATAACGCCTGACCGAATCATCATGATGTTTGGTATGTAGGCAGTATGAAGTCTTAGGAGTGTCATAGCCTACTGTTTATCCTGAAATAATGCGAGCGAAGCCGTAAGCGTCGACTAGTTTGAAATATGTGCTTAAGATTTGTTTGTTTTTACTAGATAATATTGCTGAGTGCGACATATATTTCCTGTGCGATATGTAACGAGTATCATGCGGCGAATCATTTGAATTCCACCAACCTGACTAATCCTGATAAAGACTTGTAAGTACTTTAATAAACACCTACAGGTCCATGTTATAAGAGATACCTTTTCTTGTTGTTTCACTACTTATCGTTATACACGAGGCTAGTTTTTGAAGCTAAGATAACATAGCTAGTGCCGTAAGTTTTAAGTTTTAGCTACACCTTATTTCCTCATAAAAAGGGTAGATGTGAATTATTCACCATTTGACATTTATGCCGATAATGAGTTGAATTGGATTTGAAGTAAACTATTGACTATCAAGCTAGTGTTTCTTCGTGTAGACAAAATTAAATAGAACTAGCATGCTTCAAGCCATGTCAAAAAGCCAGGACAGTTAGAGAACTGGCCTCCTTAGACAAGAGGCGTATTTTAGTGAGCGTACTGACGCTCGCTTATGGAATAGAAAGACCAATGTATGGGATTGCTGTATGAATTCCCTCCGCGGAGCGCATCGTGATGTCACTCCCATATATTTGTTTTTATATTTCATAAGTAAGCGTCAGTACGCTAACTAAAATACGCCTCTGGTCTAAGGGGGCTGACATAAGATAAAAAAACATCAAATTTGTTGTTAAGATCTTAAGAGCCACGGAGGCTACTTTGGAGGAGAGGTGTGGTGGTATATGGAGGAACACACCTAAAAACTATCAAGTTTGTTGTTTGAAGTCGGTTAAGGAGCGTCGCAGCGGAAAAACACTATATATTTCTCCAGAGTTTCGTTTACAATGGATTTCCTCAAAGTAACACCTGATGCAATATCTTATCGGAAGCTACGTTTAAATGATTAAACTAATATATGTTATTTTTAAAAGATTATTAAAAGTAAGACAGGAATTTGGCATCAAGGGGAGGAAGCTGAGGCCCAGCAGTGGGCTCTAATAAGCTGATGATGATGATGCTATTTTTATGCGTTTTTTTTTTCATTTCAATACAATTGTGCCTTTTTGCAGATACGTTATACACGCAACAGTTTACCAAATAGGAATCTTGACTAACAAGACTGACAATACAACGGACAATTATAATGCAACGTAAGTTACAAAGTGAATTCTAACTATAGAGTAGGTACTTACCTTTATTACTTGTATATATTACATACCTATTATTATGTTTGACATGATTTTAATAACAAAAAATTTCATTATTTTATTAATAAAACTAGACATTGTAACTTCTAAAATTTTATAAAACTAAATGTTATAAATTCAATTTGACGAGATATTGTAATTTGTGTAGCATATTCTGTGATATTAGTACTTATACCTATACCTATGTATGTTACAACTTTACATTATCAAAAAAGATTCTTTATCTTTATCTTATCTTTATCTTTTATAGTGTATTTTTTGTCTGTGTCTTTTTTCAACATTTACTGTGCTTTTTGGTAAATTTTATGACTTACTAAGCGAATAGTGGTAAAAGTACGAAATGATATAACAGCTCGGACTTTTACCACAGAAAGCCGGTAAATCTTTTGAATTACCGTTTAATCATAGGTTTTGCCAGGAAATATTAAGATTTACCAGGAAATTTCATGATTTATCGATGGATCGGATACTTAAGACTATTTAGTAGAATTTTAAGGTATGTACTTTGTAAAATACCTTTAACTGGATATTTGAAAATAAGTGGTTTGGAGATACGTAGAATTGATAACAGAAAATGATCCAATGTCTGTTTATCCGTATCTCTGTTTATCTGTGTCTCTGTTTGTCTTGAGTTTTGTATGAAGGTATTATGAGGTTTTAGGAGTGTCATAGACTACTTTTTATCCTGAAATAATACGAGCAAAGCCACGGACGTCCACTAGTATTAAATGTAGTATTGGATGTAGCATAACATCTAGCCCCATAGTAAGCAAACACTTGTATTACGGGTAATATTATTAATAATAACGTATATTATAATATGATATATTTTTCTTTTATTAAAATGCTGTTATTCATTTCAGCGGAAACCAAGAATCTGTAACCTTGTACCATACGAACGGTACCAATGTGGATTTGAGTAAAATCCCGGAGCCGTTTCTTACGAACATCACAGCCCAGACGTTGGTGGGAGTCGCCCCGATTGAGGATAGAGGAACTGGCGCTGGCAACGCATGGAGCGCCCTTGACCAGATGACACATCCAGCCGTCAATACACCAGGTATACAATACATCTAAATATATAAAACTCAAAGGTGACTGACAGATATAGTGATCTATCAACGCAAACCACAAACCACTGATCGGATCGGGCTGAAATTTGGCATGCTGTTATGGCGTAGGCATCCGCTAAGAAAGGATTTTCGAAAATACCACTTATAAAGGGGTGAAATAGGGGATGAAAGTTTTACTTCTTCAAGTGAGCGAAGCCGCGACCGCCCACTACTTTACAAAAATAATTAAAGAAACACAAAGGGCAAAACTGAACATTAGTTAGAATATTAGAGCGCGTGCTCAACATACTTTTTTTTAACCCGAAATAGGCTTACGTTTGACTATAGCCTGCCTGATGTTAAGCACCACTATAGTCTAATATGTACCAATATACTGGCTACAATATCACGCTGGATGAAAATATACTTAAACATTGTACTTACATCAAAGAAAACTAAAATTAATTTTCTTTAAAATGTTACAGATATATCACCCGAAGAGCACCAGATGAAGAGGTCCTTGGACTTCGAGTACTATGACTACTTCCTTCCCTTATTCAAGAGGGACACAACAACCGCCAAAGTTGTCAACGGCGCTGCAGTAATCCCCCCCGAAGCCGGGCTTCAGTCTATCGGTCTCCCCCCTCTTCTATCCCTTAATAACAACTTGACCGAAATACCTGTACCTATTCCTAACACGTCGGTAGTGCATTACGCTAAACTAAACACTCTAGTGCAAAAGCCTTGATCTCTATTATTGACACGACATATACATAACAACAGATACTGTATTTGTATCAGTAGATATTATGTTCAGTTAAATATAATGAGTTTTCTTAGTTTTACATTATTGAGAACGTAGACGGTTATGTACCTCCATTTATTATTTACGTGTCGTCAAGAGCTATAGTAAAATTTTATTATTAATAAATGTTATCACTGCGTGACATGAAATGAGTTATTTTTTTAAATAGACCGTAATCAGGTATATATTTTATCAATATAACCGATCTCTTTGCCTTAGTCTATTACTGGTACTGTGTACCGATAAATCAATATCTGTAATCGATATGATATCTGTCCTTTGCAGCTGACGATTAAACCAATTTTAATAAAACTCACCCAACCTCCTTTCTGCTGCCAATGACATAACATACACTCATGGAAATTATTCAAATTTAGTATACACACATATGTATACATACACACAATGTTCTACGGGTATATCTAAATTAAAATATGATCATCATCATGTCAGCCTGAGTTTACTCACTGCTGAGTATATGCCTCCTCTCCAGTGCGCCACATATTACGGTCTCCAGTCTGTCTAATTAAAATATAATAGATACTTAGTTATATACCTAATATATTATGTGTCTTCCCCTGGAAGAAACTGTCTTTTGCACCACAGATTCAAACTAAAGCAGAATGCAGAGACGTAAAGAACCAATTAAACAACAACGACTATTGACAAAAGATGATTGTGAACTATATTAAGATTTGCAATAAATTTAATTTTACTTTCTTATTAGGTACTAATATCACAGACGTACAGGTCGATTTGTTTATTTGTAGACGAAGAAGTCGGTTAGAAAGTAACAATCCACTACAAAGTAGTTGCTCTTTTTTTAATATATGTTATAAGCATAAAATCTCTCTTGAGTCGTATTTCCTCATGGCTTAGGGTCGTGACTCCCCCGCAGAATAAATTCGTTACAGGAGTTCTCTTGGGCAGATACATCATGGTGGCTGCCCAGGTTCACGGAAGACACATGTCCTATATGTGGATATTGTGGTCCTCAAACATGTCGGTTTCCTCACGATGCTTTCCTTAAGCGAGTTGCAAATCCACACATAATTTGATAATACAAGTCATCGGTGTACGGCTGGATTCGAACCAGGATGCGTCTGGATAAAAAGCAGACACTGGAACCCCTGAGCCACGGTCGCTTAGAATAGAATAGACTACATAAGTATTATTGAACTGAAACTTAGTTGCATTGGTATTAAGTTACTTATAACATAGTTTCAACAGTTTGCCCTTTCGCGCATTGTGCGTACTAAACTTTTTATATTTGTTCCTACATTTAAGGTATTAGTTCGTCAGTAAAGGGTAGTGAACATTCCACGCATGTGCTTAGCGGTTAGGCTTAGTACGCACGCGCCAAGTAATGATTTCTCACGTTTCAATGGTCACGCTTTAGAACAGTAAAGTTGTCGCTATTCAAACATTTCTATACTCAGTAATGTAACATCTTCTCGAAATGGCGATTTTCGCCTTCGACGACTTAGATTAGTATCTAAATATCGACGAGTAGGCTAAGAATAGGTCCTTTTAATAAAATCAACAAAATGAGTTCCCCAAAACTCAACGAGCGGTGTCCCAGCACGATGAGCAACAGCAAAAAACTTCTCAACTGTGACTCTAAAGAAGATTCCTTGGATAATTCGGTGAGCAAATGTATTTAGCAAATTGCTATTTATATACTGTCTCTTGTCTATTTGTATCTATCGCTATAGCAGAGTAGATAACCTACAGCAGTAGAACGCAGCGAGTTTGATAGGACATTTACATCAGGGTCAGGATTTTTTGGGAAAAAATCGCATTGAAAATATTGGCGACCGGCAGGAATCGAATCTGCGTCTTCCAGGTATACGCCCTGTTTGTGACAGTTAGTGCTAGTCCAATACTCAACAAATATAAACTGATATTTAAATTATCACATCAATCAATAACCGGCTGTGATTTACAGATTTTATCCGTTCTTGAAAGATCAAATCGATACCAGAATTTTGATAGTCGTACTAATAAGTAATTCTGTTTCCTATCTTATACAAGTTACAAATAAGCTATCACCTGGTTAAAATCCTCACATATAATGACACATATGGTCTGATAGGTAGACTCTAATAACCCGTATTACTCAATAACATTTTATGTATTAGGCTTCTATAGGCTACATAATGCACAACACTTCATCAGGAAAGATATATAGTTATGTAAGCTTTAGATGATAGCTGTGCATTTTAGGATTTTTTAATACGTGGGATAGGTTTACGTTTGACTACAGCCTGCCTGCAGCAATGTTTAATACAATGCTGCAGCCTAGGGTTTAACACACTTACCTAGATTGAAGACCCCTGGATTGTAGTTTGCAGGAAACACACCTTCTAATAAAGTGTTCCAAAGATTTAATAATACTTTAATGTATGTACGTAGAATGTGATTGAAAAAATAAAGTAAGTGTGCAAAATAGTAGCTACTATGTTAAAGACAAAAATTGACATACAGTCTGTATTTTATTTACAGATCAGAGAATCTATAAAGTCCGAAAGAGCTGGAAAAAATGAAGAAGATTGGCGGAGAAGAACCATCATCGTCGAAAAGAAGAATGGTAGCTATGGGTTCACTCTACAAAGCTATGGCATACATTACAAAAAGGTGACAAGAATGAAAAAATGAGTTTTTATCGTATTAGCTACTTACTAATAATAATAATACTTATAATTCAAAACTTCGATTTTTTTTAATTCTCTACAAAAGAGTAAAGGTTTCGCATGCTGAGCATGTTGCATCGCATTTTGCGCTGGCTTTGCTAATTGCTTAGACGGAAGGCTCTTGATTTTATTATTAACCACTTAAGAAAATAACATAAAAGATACTTACGCAGTTAGGTACCTACACAGTATGTTTGGACTTAGAAGTGCAAATTGTGTTTTGTGACAAAGTGTCATTTATTTGCAGGAGCAAGAAATCGAAGTGATCACGTATGTGGATCACGTAGAGGCAGAGGGCGCCGCGGCTGCGGCTGGTATGCGCGAGGGTGACGTCATCCTGTCCATCAACGGCGCGGACGTTGAGCGCGCTGACCACGCCGCCATCGTGGACGCCATCACGCGCTGCGACGCCAGGATGCGGATGGTCGTCATCTTCGAGGACTGTGTCCGAAAAGTCGAACTTCACCTCAAATACATCAACATTCAAAGAGCGCTACAGTCCAAAATGCGCGAGCTCGAACAACTCACCGTTCGAGAGAGACAACTCTTTGACTCCAACTGGAAAACACACAGCCTCCCCTCACAGAAAAAGAAAACATCGCCGACCGACGCCAACTCTGACTCTGAAGAGAACATCGTTGGTGAGAACGTAAACAATGCATATTGTAGACCAACACTCTCCAGCGAGAATGTTACCGCGTCCAAACCGCCGCAACCCAACGTATTCATGTACCAGTACTTGGACCCGCGCTATGGCACATGTCTCATACAGCCCAACTTACGCACCGGTAGCTTCGTCATTACTGTTGGCTCACCTCGGAATCGACGAGACTGTCACCATTACGTTGTGAAAGCACAGGGTGAATGTCATCGAGCTTCCGAAACATACGCCAAGACCAGCAGTGGAAAGCATAACAAAAGCCACCGCAGCAACCACAGCCACAGTTGCACGCCCTGTATGCCAGCATACAACAATCAAGACGCAAATAGCCTCGAAGCTTACGACCTAGCGAGCCCTTGTTGTGACCCGCATTGCGTTCCAAACAGCAGGAAAAAGACGAGAAGAAAAAAAGAGTGTTCCAAAGAGCATAAACGTAAAGAAAAATGCCAGCAGGTGGACAAATCGACGCAAAAAACAGAGGGTGTGCCTCACACGCGGAGTAAGAAGGCGTGTTCTTCGGGCCACTGCTCCGGCCGGTACCGGTACCTGACCACCGAGTCTACTCAAACCAGCCAGTGCAGCCTGCAGTCGTACGCCACCAGCAACGCCACAGTGCAGTGTGACAACTCGGCTTCCAGCTACAGCACGTCTCTGAGCAGCGACACTCTGTTTTGGGATAACGATCGATCTGAGGCTAAGTCTTCACCAAAGATACAGTATCAGAGTGCACATCAACACGTCAAACCAAAGTCCTGGGACAATTTGACGACGAAAGCGATCGGAGGCTACGGGTTCGGGTACGGCTACCTCGACACTGCGACGAATACAAAGCACGCAAACAGATCGAAGTCCCACGGGCGCAGTCACAGCGGGCGGAGCCTGCAGAGCCACCAGGAGTACCCCACAGAGAAGCACCCGCACCGGGCGAGCGGAGCGCCCCACCAGTACGCCGTGTACGCGCGCAGCCACAGCCACTGCCCACCAACCAAGTCCACGGAGAGCCTGGTGATGGTGCCCAAGTACCAGCTGGAGAGCAGCGGCTCCGAGAGCCGGCTGGCGTGCGAGTGTGCGCCGGAGGAGTACTACCGCCGCGCGCCGCCCGCGCTGCCCAACAGCCCCGCCGACCACTCCAACGTCTACTACTCGCACCACTTCGTCTACTCCACGCATACATACAACAAGAAAGACTCGAACGTCAGCTCAGAGATAACTAGATTGTAATAACACTAGCAAACTCAAATTATGAATTCATTGTTGTTGTAGTTGAAATGTTAGCTCAAAAATCAGCGCATTAAGCTTTGGGCCTAATTACATTGACAATCATCTATTTTATAAAAATCTAATTTTTGTACTTACTCTTTTCGCTGATTGCATGTATTTATCTGCTTAAATTCTTGATAATAAACGTTGTTGTTTATGGTTTTAAATGAGAATTTATTCAAAAAACTCGAAACTTACATATGTACCTACATTATAGATAGATTACTCGCCTAATGTGCTAGCTTCACCTGATAGCATATCAGGTGGTCATTAAAATAAAAATTAGAATAATTTAGTAAATATTCCTACATAGGACATTTCACACGTCGTCAGTTAGCCCCTATGCCCATACTAAGCAAATGCTAAATAAACCTTAGAAAACCCGAGAAAAATAATCTTATAATTTACCCAAGGGCTGAGTGATCTCTTTGGAATACCTCCATTTCCCTTCACTATCGGCAGTTCGGTTTTTAACGCAAATTAGAATTGAGTCTGTCTGACTTGAAAGACCGCTTTCCCTGTACTAATACTTTGTATTTAAATACCCTTTGAGGTGAACTAGACTACCAGGCCAGATTTACCTACTCGTGCTTGTACCTTGTATATCATTCTAAACTTTATTCAATATTTAAACTGCCAGAAATTATATTATATTACGAACACACTGACCACAACCTACATAGATATACCTACTAAGTATATAAAGTAAAGCTAGTATTGGTAAACTTAATTTTACCCCGTAGATTATTTTTTTGATTTTTTTTTATGAATATTTAGTTTACCCTTTGGCAGCGGGTTTTTAGATTTTAAATAAATAGGAATGGTTTTACTTTTACTTTCATTATTTACTTTCCTAAATTTCTGTATAAATAATATATTTATATTATCATGAAATCATAAAAAAAAAAACTTAGTTTAAAACCGTTTTAGTTGTTCGAAAATTTTCTGTCTACTGTCATTATAGTCAAACTGTCAAAATGTTAACAATGATAGTTAGCGTTCCAATTTAATATAATAATAAGTTGTTATTTTGATTGTTCGTATGTGTTGTTTGAACAACAAGAACCGACTTTTTATTTTCAAAGTCCTGGACTAGTATTTAAACCACGTTTTGTAATAAGACGGATTTACTCTAGTTTTTTTTACAAGGAATGGGTTTGCACTTGATTGTAATTCGCCTGATGGTAAGCAATCATTACGGTCTAGGATGGAAGGTGCTTACCCAATAAGAACCGATTCACTCTCGCTTTGAAGATCGCAAGGTTATATTCCGCGGGGAACAGGGAGACTCCGGTAGTGTCCCAAACTTCCTAGTATCGTGATCTAGAAGTGGCGAATGTGTCCGCTATCGCCGAAATTAGGTGGATGATATCTGGGTTCATGTTGGGTCGGGCAGGGGCCGGGTCGCGGCGGCGGCGGCTGGCGCGGCAGAGCGTCGCGGCGCGCCACAGCATCGTCATGCGTACGCTAGCGCTCCTGCAAGCCTTCGCTGCGATCATTGCCTACTCGCTAGCTTTGCCCACGCAACAAGTAAGTCAACGCTCTTGTATAATATAATGATGCCTCCTTATTTTAAAATTTTCATTAGTTTTATTTTATTAAAAAAGAAAAATAGCTATTAGCCATAATACATTTTTTATTTATTTTAAAAACAAAATGTAATAAGGTCCTGGATGACTGTTTTTTCAATATTCCCTCGTAATAGGGATTTTGTAATAGAATGACAAAATTATAGTATTTTAACTGAGGTAAATAGTAAAATAATGCGTATAAGTAATAACAGTAATATAATATAATGCGTGAATAATGCCTCAGAGTCATTTTATTTGATTGTTTGCGAAGAATGTGGTATTACCGCGAAAGATTTTTTTGTTAATTCGAATACTGAAGTTATGCTTTGTATCCAACGGTCAATGGCTTTTATTTGAAAATTAATTTCATCACTGGTATTTATAAATACTATAAAATTCAGTAACTATATTAAAAAATATTAATAATCGTGCATTCTTTCAGTAATGTTTTCGTTTACAATTAAAACAATTAAGGTTTTTTTCGCCATCGACGCAAGCAATTAATGATGACATCTTTATATATTTTTTTAATTCAAGCATTAGCAATTTTGATACTTTTATTTGGTTACCATTAGTAAAAAGTTATACAATTAAATTTATTCCAAAAGACTTGCGTGAATTAGGGTGCATTTTTATTTCAGTACCTACAGCTAAACCTTTAACATAAACGCACCTAATTATATTATGTACTAAGTACATTTGAAGTAGGTAATCGTATATTTTCATTTTCACGATATGGTACATTACCTCTTTTATAAGCCTAATAATAATTCATCTTCATCCAATAAGAAGTCTTGTGGTTGTATATTTTTTTCAGCTTTGTTGTTCTATTTGATTATTAATTGTAACACAAGACGTCGGTGTGTGCAGGTACATATCGTCTGTTTTTCAATAAAGAATTATCTTCAATAGAATTAGGTATATATTAGTTTTATTAACGTCAATAGTTATTTAAATACTTCTTAGTAGGTTTCTTACATCCCGGATAAAAGGCATCTTTGTGCGCTTTCCGGCGCTTCTGGCTTGAAATATAAATGATTTCTCTCCACTAGGTGATATAGGTCAAACTGCACCCAAGCTGCATATGACCTAGTTCGAGGGCAGGTCAACTGTTGATCCGATCTACAAGTAAGGTATTGATTTCAGGTGTATATAACATGCAAGGTGCCCAACTCGAAATGGTGCGTCGCATGGCCAGTGGAGCCGGAGGAGGCGGCTGGGCTGGCCAGCAGACTGCTGCCGGGCTCAGATCTCAGCGAAATATGCGGCCTCAGCGATCTCATGCCAGTTCCTCCCAGACACAAGTTTATCATGGTAAGTGTTGCCCAACAAAGAAACAGGACCTAGCTCACACACACGAGCAATAGTCTGTGACACACACACACGTGTCGACACACTAAGTAATCATATTCTGCGATTGAGTTTTTTAAGCCTGGATGATAATGCAAAGTAGTCGCGTGCCCATTTGAAACAATTATTCCACCCGGAGTTTAAAATTAAAATTTATGGCACTGTTTTAGGTAACTACTAATTTAAGACCACAGACGACAATTATAATGCTGTGCCATTTAAAATTTTGAATCGAAGTAAGTGAAATAATAATAAGGAAGTGGCATGCTTGTTATCAGACACCGACGTGTCAATATTTTTATATTTATCTATCTCTAAAGCTGTGCGAATTAAATAAATCAGTGCCTAAAAGTAGGACATATTTTATTCGAGAGGCCAAACTTAATAAATGGTTTTTAGAATCCTACTAATAAAAAATTGTAAGGCATATTATTATATATTATTATTCATTTTAATTTTTCGTTTTTCCATACAGAAAAGAGTAGAATTGTAATTTCAAATGTATGTTTTATAATTTTGATGATGAAAACGGGATTTTATAGCTTTATACCTACAGACTTAAATGTAAGGTACCCAAGTATCTATGTTCTTAAGAAATACTCGGATGTAGTTTACTCCAATTTTATGCTATGAAAATTTATATAAAAATCCCAACTAAGTTACATAAGTAAATTTTTTTTTGACTGAGTTTAGACGTTTTAGGTAAGCACTAGTTGCAATATTGGTTCGGTAGAATGTCTAAAACTAGATGTTCAACGTTCGATTGTCTTCATAGGTTTATTTTTTTAGTACCTACTTAGATGTTTATTAGATTATATAAAATCACAGGTTCTAAATTTCGTTTCTTCGAATCAATTCAATTTTTTTATCGATTTTTCTCAAATGAAAGCTTTTAGGCAGCTTGCTATAAATCTATGTATATGTATTATGTGATTTCAGGAAAAAGAATGCTATAGCGAGTTCCATTCTTAAAACCATGTTATTTATTAAATCTCAATCAACCTACCTAGTTACCTACCTAGTACCTAGTACCTAGTTGCATTATAGGTAATTAGTTGCATTGCTTTGTCTTTTGAACTCGTCCTCAAAACTAAATACGAATTAAATGTATGTATTTACAAAATAATAGTATGCATGTATTAAATCCGTTATCTAGTTCCCATGATACAAGCGTGAGCTTAGTATGGGACTAGATGGCGCTGTGTGATAATATTTCCTGAAATATTTATTTATTTATCTTTGATCAACTGGACAGTCAGTTAAAATAACTAATCTCTTCTTCATTCAGGTTTATAAATAAGATGGTAAAGTGGGAAATAACTGATATTTTTGACACAGGAGTAAAGGTTACCTACTGATAGATAATACAAGTAGATACTTATGTATGTCGCAGGCATTTTGTATGATTCCGCCGTTTACGTACGGCGTCGTCAGTTTATAAACGCTTGCTGTTATGTAAAATGCCGAAGGCAAAATGTATAATAGGCTACTTTTTATCCGGCAATAATGCGGGCGAAGCCACGGGCATCCACTAGTATATGATATAGTATTTTCCAAGATAACTAAGCAGAAGCATATATTTTGTGAACTTAATGTTTGGGTCAGTAGGTAGTATAAATTTAGTCGAAATGATATGTATAGAGATATCTCGAGGTCGAATTTGGGTCGATCTGCCTCTACTAAATGAACTTAAAACAAACGATTCTATTACAACAAGATAATAAGTTGCTCGTATATAAGAATTAGAATAAAAAATGGTAGGTATTTACATAAACAATTTTATCATTCAATACATACAAGTGAAGATAACTTACTTCCGTCAAGGTTGAACTAAGTTCCTTGGCCTATGTTTCACAATTCATTTTACATTATCATAAATGGGACAATCGGATCATTTATGTGTCAAGGCAATCTTACGTGACGCTTGCGTTAGACTTGTTTTACTACAAATGTGTTGATTTAAAAAAATATACTTATATTGTTCTAATTTGTATGCAGGTGCGTCCATTCGATGGCAATGAGTCGAAAGAGAATACGTTCTGCAAGGCCACGGATGTCATTGTAAAAGACGAGTCGAGCTGGTTGTCCGAGCAAGCCTCGGTCCAAGGAGTGTTGAGAGTGCGCCGGCAAACCGCCCACCCTCACCGAGGAAGGTATCGAGGCCAGACCCAGTCGCAGTATCTCGCCATCGACCACGGCAATGGAAAAGATGAAGGGAAAGCGGAAGCACATTCGGATGCTGATTCCTCACGGGCCAGCGTCAGTACGTACCTATATTACTAAAGTTTTCAGCACCTAGCTTTAAGTTTTTTTTTTATTATTATGCCAAAATAAACACAATAATTATATATAATAGATTAGGTACATAATGTACAGGAGTTTAAATCTTAAATGTAGCAGTACAAGTTGGTTTTCCATTGTCCCGCGCTAAGTCCCATAGAGTCAGCGACAATACTCACAAAATTTTATAAGTATAGTATTTTCGATAAGATAATTGGAGATAACTTTCTTTCAGGTGGTAACAGCGGAATGGGTCAAGCCCAAAGTCAGACAATGTACGACTCAAGCTGTGACGAATGTGTCGGTAAAACGGACGAAGTTGCTGAAAGTTTGAAGCGAGGTCCCAACCACCCTGGTGCTATAGGAAGTTGGACGCCTGGAAGTGGGTCCAATGGATACGGTCCCGGTGGAGGCGGGACTGGAAACAATGGCGCATATAGCCCTGGGTCTGGCAACAATGGGGGATATGGGCCGGGACAAGGTGGAAGCGGAACAGGAAACACTGGAGGTAATGGTCCCGGACAAGGCGGAAGTGAACCCAGAAACACAGGGGGATATGGTCCTGGACAGAGCGGAAGTGGTCCTGGGAACACTGAAAAATATGGTCCTGGACAAGGTGGAGGTGGTCCCGAAAACACTGGCGGATATGGTCCTGGAAAAGGCGGAGGTGGTCCCGGAAACACTGGCGGATATGGTCCTAGGCAAGGCGGAAGTGGACCTGGGTACACAGGAGGATATGGTCCCGGAAACAGTGGCGTATATGGTCCTGGACAAAGTGGAATTGGTCCCGGAAACACTGGAAATTATGGTCCCGGACAAGGCGGAGGTGGTCCCGGAAACATTGGCGGATATGGTCCTGGGCAAGGCGGAAGTGGTCCTGGGAGCACAGGAGGATATGGTCCCGGAAACAATGGCGTATATGGTCCTGGACAAAGTGGAATTGGTCCCAGAAACACTGGAAAATATGGTCCCGGACAAGGTGGAGGTGGTCCCGGAAACACTGGCGGATATGGTCCTGGGAAAGGCGGAAGTGGTCCTGGGAACACAGGAGGATTTGGTCCCGGAAACAATGGCGTATATGGTCCTGGACAAAGTGGAATTGGTCCCGGAAACACTGGAAAATATGGTCCCGGACAAGGTGGAGGTGGTCCCGGAAATACTGGCGGATATGGTCCTGGGATAGGCGGAAGTGGTCCTGGGAACACAGGAGGATTTGGTTCCGGACAAGGCGGAGGTGGTCCTGGAAACACTGGCGGATACGGTCCTGGGCAAGGTGGAGGTAGTCCCGGTAACACTGGCGGATATGGCCCTGGGCAAGGTGGAAGTGGTCCGGGGAACACAGGAGGATATGGTCCCGGACTAGGCGGAGGTGGTGCCGGTAACACTGGTGGAAATGGTCCTGGGCAAGGCGGCAATGGTCCTGGGAACACAGGAGGATATGGGCCCGGACAAGGTGGAGGTGGTCCCGGAAACACTGGCGATTATAGTCCTGGGCAAGGCGGAAGTGGTCCTGGAAACACAGGAGGATATGGCCCCGGACAAGGCGGAGTTGCTCCTGAAAACACTGGCGGATATGGTCCTGGGCAAGGCGGAAGTGGTCCTGCGAACACAGGAGGATATGGCTCCGGACAAGGCGGAGGTGGTCCTGGAAACACTGGCGGGTATGGTCCTGGACAAAGCGGAATTGGTCCCGGAAACATTGGCGGATATGGTACTGGTCAAGGCGGAGGTGGTCCCGGAAACACTGGAATATATGGTCCCGGACAAGGTGGAGGTGGTTCTGGAAACACTGGTGGATATGGTTCTGGACAAGGTGGAAGAGGTCCTGGACTAGGTGGAAGTGGTCCTGGACTAGGTGGAAGTGGTCCTGGACTAGGTGGAAGTGGTCCCGGAAGCACAGGAGGATATGGTCCTATACAAGGTGGAAGTGGTCCTGGGAACATAGGTGGGTATGTTCCTGGACAAGGCGGAAGTGGTCCCGGAAATATTGGAAGTTATGGTCCCGGACAAGCCGGAAGTGGACCTTACGGATACGGGCCTGTACAAAGTGGTACAGGCTCAAATGGAGGTTTTGGACCTGGTCAAGGGGGATATGGAGGCCACATCAATAGGCCCGGAGAAGTAGGTAACCAGTTGATTCCAAGGAACACTGAAAATGTTCTTAATAACTTCCCGAGCATTCCTAAAGAAGGTTTACCCCCTGGTGTGCACGGGCCTTTTAAAGGACCTGGCGGTCTTAACTATATCTGTTGTGTGGTAGATCCTAACAATAATCCTCAATATTTTAAACTTGGTGGAAATGGAAATTCTGGTACTGGCGTTGGTGGAACTGGAACGAATGTTGGACCTTATGGTGGTGTTGGATCGATACCTGGTGGTCCCTATGATAGTAAAGGAACAACTACAGGTGGATCTAATGGGCCTTATGGAGGTATTGGAAGTGGAACTGGCACGGGTGGAATTAACGGCCCTTATGGAGGAACAGGTCAAGGAGGTGGACAAAATGGCCCCAATGGAGGAGGCAGTTATAATGGTCCATATAGACCAGGAGGTAATAACGCACCTTACGGAGGTGCCGGTGGACCAGGAGGATCTAACGGGCCCTACGGCGGATCTGGGGGCCCGGGACCGGGAGGAGCTATTGGGCCTTATGAAAGTACTGGAGGATCTGGACCAGGGGGAGCTAACGGGCCCTACAGTGGAACTGGAAGCTACGGTTCGGGAGGAAACAATGAGCCATCTGGAGGCGCAGGAGGATCTGGTCCAGGGGGAGCGAACGGGCCCTATGGTGGAACCGGAGGGTCTGGGCCGGGAGGAACCAATGGACCATATGGGAGCACTGGAGGATCAGGACCAGGAGGAGCCAACGGACCGTATGGAGGTACGGGAGGATCTGGACCTGGTGGAGCCAATGGACCTTATGCAAGTACAGGAGTAGCTAATGGGCCGTATGGAGGCACGTCAGGATCCGGACCTGGAGGAGCTAATGGGCCTTATGGAGGCACGGCAGGATCCGGACCTGGAGGAGCTAATGGGCTTTATGGAGGCACGGGAGGATCTGTACCAGGAGGAGCTAATGGGCCATATGGAGGGACAGGAGGAGCTAATGGCCCGTATGGAGGAATGGGAGGATCGGGACCTGGAGGAGCTAATGGGCCTTATGGAGGCACGGGAGGATCTGTACCAGGAGGAGCTAATGGGCCATATGGAGGGACAGGAGGAGTAAATGGCCCATATGGCGGAACGGGAGGATTGGGACCTGGAGGAGCCAATGGGCCTTATGGAGGCACGGGAGGTTCCGGACCAGGAGGAGCTAAAGGACCATATGCGGGTACAGGAGGAGCTAATGGCCCGCATGAAGGAACGGGAGGATCCGGACCAGGAGGAGCTAATGGACCATTTGGGGGTACAGGAGGAGCTAATGGCCCATATGAAGGCACGGGAGGAGCTATTGAGCCTTATGGCGGAACGGGAGGATCCAGACCTGGAGGAGCTAATGGACCATATGGGGGTACAGGAGGAGCTAATGGCCCGTATGGAGGAACGGGAGGATCCGGACCAGGAGGAGCTAATGGACCATTTGGGGGTACAGGAGGAGCTAATGGCCCATATGGAGGCACGGGAGGATCTGGACCAGGAGGAACCAATGGGCAGTATGGAGGCACTGGAGGAGCTAATGGGCCGTATGGAGGCTCAGGAGGATCTGGACCAGGAGGAGCTAAGGGGCCAGATGGAGGTACGGGAGGAGCTAATGGCCCGTATGGAGGAACTGGTGGATCTGGACCAGGAGCAACCAATGGACCATATGGAGGCATAGGAGGATCTGGACTAGGAGGAGCTAATGGACCATATGGGGGTGCAGGAGGATCTAATGGCCCATATGGAGGACCGGGAGGATCTGGCCAAGGAGGAACCAACGGGCCTTACGGCGGAACTGGAGGGTCTGGAAATGGAGGAGCCAGTGGTCCTAATGGAGGGACAGGCGGAACGACTGGGCCATATGGAGGCACAGGAAGTACGGGAGGTGAAACAGGTGCCTCTCAAGATGGTTCAAATGATTACAATGGACATGGGGTAAGACATTTTCTCACTACTATAGTAATACTTGGTTCTTATATTAATGAATAGTTGACGGGAAGTTTTACTAACGAACTGTGACTATCTACGTGTGTTTGTACCTAGTAGTTTATGTATTTCAGTTCTTCGTATTGCAATTTGATGAATATAGGAACCAGGCACTGTTCTTCTACCTAATCTGGTAAAAACTGTTATAACAAATATTTTTAACCTTCACAGGGCACGGGAGCCGATAATTCAGGTAAGTAGTGAAAATCGGGAATACATCAGAAATTACTATTTATAATGAGTATATCAGAAACTTATATACTAATCTTATTGCAGGTGTACCACAGAACGTAATCGACCCCAATAATGTAGCAGCCGACGGTGACGATTCTCAAGCAGAAGCAAGTGTCTCTCAGGGCGCTAATGGCACAATAGCCACTGCGGCATCTAAAGGAGGAAATGACAAAGGTCGCGCTCAAACCAACGTACACGGAGCATATACCGGTAGTGGATCATTTTCAGCCCAAGCAGAAATATCTGCCGACAACAAAGCAGCCTTGAGCGAAGTGAGCGGAGATAAAAAGGGAGCATCGAGCAACGCTCAAGGAAGCGGACGAAATAATAAGTCACAAGCAAACGTCCAACTGGGCTCCGAAACTGGTTCAATAATCACAGGATCACAAAGTGAAGGAACAATGCACTCATCAAATTCACAAGTCCAAGGCAGCGTTAAGGGAGGCATGGCAGACGCACAAGCGCGGGGCCCCGGGAGTACATCATCGCAAGCTCAAATTGGATTCACGCCTTACAAAGACGGTGATAAATCACACGAGACACAAAAGAATCCCTTCGTGGGAGGTGGTACATCATCAGCTCAATCTAGTGGTAGGACTGGTATGTCACAGTCGCAGTTACGCGGCACATTCAAGTACGGAATCACATACAACGGCGCGGCTCAATCGGGAGCCAGTCTGAATAAAGATGCCGTATTCCCTAACAGATTACCTTTCGATAAAATTGACGTATACGACGAAAATAATAAGAATATAAACGTAGATCTTCTAAGCACAGAAACGCCACCAGAATCTATTCCTGACAATGATGTTAGTTCATCAAATGTGATCCCTTCAACCGATCTACCTTTCGAATATGGTTCGGGTGTCACAAACACTGAGGAAACAAGCGAAAGCATTGCAAATACGGAGTACAATCCTCATTCACATTCCGATCACCATCTAGACGATGAGCAGGGAGTGCCAACTCGTGCTCCTCCCGTGGAAAGCAGGCGTTCCTTCCAACCTACGTACAGCACTAACAACGCAGACTATGAATATACTACTGATAGAGACGATGACTACGGAGATGTGGACGACGGCTTCGGACCGGAGAACAACGACAACCCCGACGAACAAGCCGAATACAACTACAACGACTTACCCCACGTCTCTCGAGCGACACATCAGTCATTGCATAGCCCAAGAAAAACTGCCGTTGATGTGAAACAGACGAGTGGTGGAAACACTCAACACATACTTTTGGGACCTTTGTCGACGCACAATGCGGAAATAACTCAAAAGACATCAGTGCGTCCGGACGAGAGCAAGGTATACCAACCGGGTGAAAGAGTTCCCGGCACTGGCGGGTATAAGATACCGCTCGGTTTCACTGGTAGTGTGAAATCTGTTGCTTCTAAAGACAAAACTTATGTGGTCGGATCCAAGAGCTCTCCATCTCAGGCGCAAACCGTAACATTGACTCCCGGGACTGGCAAGATCAAGTATTCGTATCCCTACAATTATGGCAAAAGCGTCCACCCGAAGGACTTGAGGTCTCTGTACAGTGCTAAACCAGACGACAATAGATACCTGTCTGTGTCAAAGTCGGTGACTCGTTCCTTGGACGATGAGAACAACATTCGGAAGCAATACTCGCACACTTATTACACTAAGTCTTCGTCGTGCGGATATTTCACGTTCACGTGCACGATGGTAAGCAGCGCGGAGGGAAAGAAGAAAGTCTGCAAGCCGAAGATGCCTACAAACCCCGACGGCAGCCCCATGAGATGTTGAACCGCCTAATTAAAAAAGTACCTACAAATCGTAGCACAATTTAAATGTTATCGTCTTCCCTTTTAGTCTTCCGAGAAATCCTGTTCTACCTATACATTCTGTTGCCCCACAAGTGATTCACTTCTGAAGTACGCACATTTCTGATATATTTAAATACGATCTAGTATTAAGTTATTCATAATAACTATTATCTGTAAGTATAGCTGTATTTTTAGTTAGCGTTGAAGTTAGGTATGGTTGTTCAATTTTGACTTCATTAAATGTGATTTAATTGTAATAATTAATAAGATATTAACAGAAAAGTTGTATTAATTACTCATTAACCTATCCCTTATTAGGCTAGATTAGGTAGGTAGGTATAATAATAACAAACAAACAATTATATGTAGAGACAGTTTATTATAACTTCGTAGTATTTTCGAATAGATAAATTTACAATTTTTAGAATTTGTGACAATATTTTAGTAACAAGTAAATATTTCTGACAACCACTCACGCCGGCGCGAAAAAAGTTCAGTTGTTGAATTAATCCGGGTGTTTAGAATTTTATGACTTAAAATAGATACAATAATTACAGAACTATAAAATGAAACAGTTAAACGCAGTCTTTGTTAGTTAGTTACATATATTATGTATTTAAAGGCGCCGACGCTTGTGGTGTTTTCGTAGGGATCAATACATTACATAAACCATAAAGTATGTATGACATCTAGATATGAAGATATATATACCTATATATATACAGTGTAAACTCTTTATAACGAAACTCAAGGGACTGAGCATTTTTTGTCGTTATAGAGAGTTATCGTTATAAGAAGTGAACAAAAAAACGCCATGTTAACAGTTTCAAAGTAGGTTTACGACAGATAATACGATAGGTACCCAGTATGCTTGGTCGAAGAAAATCACTTCCGAGAAAACAATGCGTCATACTGCACGTGTTCAAGGCAATTAAGGATAACAAAAGCTAGACCGACCTCGGATTTTTCGGAGCTTCAAAGTCTTTTGTTACCTGATAACATAACATAAACAATAATACCGATAATAAATATTTACTGTCTAAAAATATAAACACATTTCTTCGTAATTCTTCGTAATAGAGAATGGCGTATCGCTATAAAGAGTGTTTCAATATGTGGGTTTTAACGCAAACCAACCAAGTTGGGTTCACTTCAACGTTATAGGGAGTTTATCGTTATAAAGGATAACGTTATAAAGAGTTTACACTGTACATATATACGTTGCTATAGTAATATTCTTAAGTAATACTGTCCGAAATCAAGGAATGTGGGTAGGATCATAAAACGTATCACAGGATAAATTTCAGTCGCACAGATAAATAAATAGGTGTTTTACATCAAAAACAATACAAGTGTAGGTACAAGTAGGAATAAGATTACCTTCTATCAAAACGAGGAATGTAAAAAAACACAAATGTGGTACCAAACAGAAAAAAAAATTAGGTGAAAAATAAATAATCACAATCACCTGGATTCGAAGCTGCATACCAATCCAGTGGCTATAATATAATATATTCTACATCTCAAGACAGACATAGAGAACCGAGTTCGAATCCAGGCGGGACCAAATATCAAAACAGAGACATTTAAAACACATATTCGTAGAATACATCGAGTCTTGCCTAAACTACAACTAGATACCATTAAGTGACGTTATATTAAACATCTTTATAATCTATTTATGGTACTATCCATATGTCAATAGGATTTAGTTTCTAACAATAGGTCTATTTAAAACCAAGTGGACATAATTAAAGCAGACATCAATACTGTTACAGTATTTTAGGTACACACAATTTGAATAGACTGGGTTTTGTACTACCGACCTACTAATTAATATAAATACATGCATTGAGGGAATCACGTTTAGGTACTTAAGTTGAAACACAGGTAATCGAGCTTGGAATGTAGAATAAAATATAAAGTTACGTGTTACGTAGTTAACCGATCAACAATCTTCATAAAAAATGTTATAGGAAATCTAAAGAATGGGTGGTAGGTAAATAAAAAAGTTGAAAATGTTGTATATAAACATATACAAATAAAGAGCTCTTCATCTGACAACCAACTAACACATGGGTTTTGTAGTTTTATCTAGTAAAGTAAAATATTGCAAGCAAAAATTTTAGTCACGGAAACAACTACAGTAATTATGCCTCTTTACAGCAGACAATAACATTGGAATAAGTACTTATTTGAATAACATTTATATAAAACAATTAACATTTAAAATTGGTTAATACCTAAAATTGTAATTACTTACATGTATGAATTATAAAAATACAAAGTTAATCTTTAAATCTGCTTTCCCTATAATATACTAATTAGAGTTTTGGGAATGTAACGTGACATGATTTTTAATAAACAATTTCATTTATTTTTATGAAATATTTATATATGTCATTCGTTGTCAGATGAAGCACTTTTTTTTTAACTTGAACGGGTTTGCACTTGGCCATAGTTTACAAAAGCAAAGGCTATGTCCTAAGATGGAGCTATTTCTTTGGAAGCTTACAATTTGGACGAACAAAAATATATGTACTATCTTCCAACGTCACACATGTAACACAGAAGATTGTATGAAAATACGGCTCTCTGACACCGCAAATTAGAGAACAACTCTCGACAGTTCTATTTTATTTTCGTGCCGTATCAGAGATAAGCCGCGTCTCACAAACATGTTCAGTTAAAATACAGTAATAAAGGAACTGTATCAAATATCGCAACATTAAGAACACACATATCATTAAGAAATTGCCCCAATTCTGGCGTCACGAATAAAAATTGGTTTCCTTTCGCGCCTTCTAAAGAACTAAAATAGACATTTATTATTTAAGACTAGCCAAATATGTTTAGATTACAGGAAACTGACAGGTCAGAATTGGGGTTTTTTTTTAAATCGAACATATTGTAATATGTAGGTATTTCATTGACAAAAATATTTAAATGTATACAATATACTTTATGTAAAAATTAATTAAGTACAAACACTAATGCAGTATCATTAAACTTATCATGCCAATCCTTATAGGTACTCACAATAAAGAAAATTATGAACTAAACACCCAAAATAAATACACTGTTAAAACACTTTTACATAATATACCTCACTAAGTTCGTATCCTAAACAATTAATCATATTTAAGTACATAGGATTGTACAGACCTTACTCACAAACTATATATATAAAAATATACATATATGTAAGTACAAAATTTTGTCAAGTAAGTAAGTGAAATAACAAACATTAATGTTTGTAAAAATGCATAAACAATAGAGAAAAAACGTATTTTTAGAAATGTTTTTGATCATTTCGAGTATGTATAATATATTCAATTAAAATTCATTGTTAGATACACAGAATAATTTCATAATTTTTATAATATCGAAAGCGAAAAGCATATAAATGATCAAACTGTAATAGTATGTGAGTAATGTCAATCAAATGTATCTAAATTTACATTCAAACAACATTTCTGATAAAATATCATTATTTTTACGCACGAGGCGGAATAAAACTACAAACTACGCACTGAGCCCGAGTCTAGACCCTCGAAACTAATTTGTCTTTAAAAACTAAATTATATGTTTTTAATTACATATTTTTTTTTAATAAAATGCTAGTACCTGTCAAATTAGTAAAGAGAGCGTTTATATCATAATCTTGGGACCCTCGCACGACGCATCTTCGTAATTAAATAAAAATAAATAGTTATGAGCAACATCATGACATTATAAGACTAATTTTACTGTTAGCTTAAATATTTATAGATATGCTTATAATAATAAGTCAAATATAAACAATTATTTCACGTGCATATCCCGTCAATATGGAGTTTGAAATTGGTAAGGTTTAGTTTAGGCAATAAACCGAAATTACAACAAATACTAAGATATCGCCATTTCTTATACTGTGGCGACATCTAGTGAACAAAACCAGAAGTCTCGATTAACTTAAAAACAGCAACGTTATTTAGTGTAATATATATATTCTATACATGCCACGATGTTCTATTTTACTGTTATAAGCAAAAATGCGTTTTGCGAAAGTCTATACAAACTTGCCTTCAAAAGGCGATGAACACGAGGTTCTTTCTTGATTAGGGATAAAATCTTCCATATATCACAAATTACTTCCGAACTTTACAATTTAATTTCATATTATGCCGATATTATGACAGATATGCTAAACAAACACTCGTTTTGATTCGATCGATCGTAATTGAATTATTAATTTACGCGATCATAATGTCTTGCCTATTTTCTGAGTTTATTGTTTTTGTAGACAGTCTGATCATATACATATGAACACAAATGCATGCATTGTACATTAAATAACAACAGTAATTCATACAGGTAGGTACATACATACATGTGCTTATAAATTAATACCATCAACATAGACACAAAAATGCATTGTTTCAAGTAAATATTTATGTACTTACTTTTTTTAAATGCCATGCGTTTTTTTATTACTTATAAATGATCAAACTAATTTGTATATGACATTCTGAGATTCAAACTGTCAATCTACATTTACAATAAATAAATTAGTAATAATCACTTGTTTTAAGTGAATTATCAACTACTACTTTAATGAGCTCATAAAAATAAATTTATATAAATTTAGTGACCATATATAAAACCATTTACAGGTTGGCGCAAAATGACCAGAAATTAAACAAATTTTATCTGAAAAAAAAATACAATAAATCTTTTATACTTGTATAAAATTATAACATTATCATAATTTACTGTAAACGATATAATATTACTTTGTTTTGGATAACAAATGTTATAAAGGTAAAAATATATATGAGAAAGTACTGCAAGTAGCGCCTCCGCGTCCAATATTGTCAACCATTTGGCCAACCTGTATTTTACATATCAGTTTACTTATATGATAATCGAATGAGATCATTCTTTCTTGTATCGACAATTAAGGTGCACTGGCGCAGGCAAACTCCCATATATGTACATGTCATGTCAAATAAAATTATACTACATTACATAGACTGAACAAAGAACTCGGATCTTTTCACACTAACGTCAACTTTTTTAACAAGAAGAATTCTTTATACTCCTTTTTTCCGAATCTTCGCCGGGACCAGTGAGCCTTAAGCTAAGAACGCACAGAAAGCAAGAAAATTAGCTGCCCGTTATAAATTACGTCCTAGCCTTTGCCTATTAATCTTCTGTGTGTTCTAAGCCTTACTTTTATCATACTAATTAATTATAAAAAAAACCTACTCTATATAAAATGAGATTCTTTAGAATGGCGACACGATGGAATACTGTTGGTTAAGGAACTTAAAGGATTAAATGGCCTCATCAATCGAATATCAATAAATTAGTCTCAAGTCACTAATACTACATGTACATAGAACACTTAAACATCAATCAGTAATTAATTTCACGATGAAGTAAAATAATTTCATGATTGGCCACTGGTGTTGTCACCACACACCACAAATAATAATAATAAATGTTGCTATACCTTTCTAATTCATCAAAAAGAAAGAGACAAAATACACCATGACACTAAATTACACGTATTTGTATTCAGTGATTGGTTGGACACTATTGATATAAAAAAAAGTGCTAATATTTTTTTTATAGTGATTGTAATATAATTTTAAAAAACTATTCCTACATGATCATTACTCGTATAACGATTTCAATCTAACTGATTTGCTATTTAGTTCGGAAATTCGAAAATATGCATACTATTATGATATGCATAAAGAAAATATATTCGGTGCTCAACCAATCACCGCTGAATTAACGTAATTATATGTGAAACACCAATAAAATGTCTAATTCACTGTTCTGATGAAGTCTATGTGTGGGATGTTATGAACAAATGC
Organism: Macaria liturata; assembly: GCA_964023185.1. NCBI lineage: Eukaryota > Metazoa > Arthropoda > Insecta > Lepidoptera > Geometridae > Macaria > Macaria liturata. Next base: position 13,946,468 of record OZ026808.1, read on the forward strand.
GTTTTATATTTTTTCGGTGGGATTTCAGACTCGGCAGTACTGCAGCCGGCATATCGCGTTCGAGAATATATCGAAGGAGAAATATCGAATGATGCTAAGATCGCGCCTCTCAAAAGATGAACACAAACGGTTTCCAAAATGAAATTGATAGTAAATTTAAAATAACCAAAATACTCTTATATTACTGATGATAAATATTCTATTTTTCACGAATAATATGCAGTATTTTTATAAATTGCGTCTAAAAAATATCCCTCGAACTCGAGATTCCGGTAACCTTGTTGACAAACGAATATCCGCCTTGAAGTAGTTTCTATAGTTTTTGAACCAAAACAGAGAAAGGTAGGAAAATACATTTTAACCGACAACATTAATTCTCAGCGTCTGCCGTCGCCAGAATAAAAAAAAAAGTAAAGAGAAGCGTCCGTAGCTCAGCTAGCGGAGGCAATCGCATGCGTTTACCAATGTTAAGCAATTGTCGACGCGGTCAGTCCTTGGGTAGGTGACCAACAAGTGGCATTCCATTTTGGGCGATTATGCGGGTCAGATGACACGTTAAATTGTAGGTCTGGCTGTTTGTCATAATCGTTAAGGTCAGAGGCCCTTATGGCGGCTTGATTAAAACTCGACCCCAGAGTTAACCTCTTAATACAATAAGATTTTTTTATACTTATCATCAGGCAAGCTGTAGTGATGCCATGTCAGATGCCCTTAGGGCGGCTTGATAACCTCTCGACACCAGAGTTAGCCTCTAATTCGATAAGAAGAACTTTTTTATACCTATCATCAGGCAGGCTGTAGTGAAACGTAAGTCTATTCCGTGTAAAAAAAAACTACTACTTCAAGGCGTGTTGATTTGTCAATCTAGTGAGTTTAGAATTGGAACACATGCTTCAGCCAATGGTCCGCTCGGCGCGGCATGAAGGTGCGAGGCGCGGCCGCGCTCGCTATAGCGCTCACTTGGCCTTAGCTGGCGCCTCGAAGGCGCTTCAAGCGCTCCTTTTCTAGGTTGTCAGCCGGCGGCTCGCGCTCGAACGACGTCAACTCCAGCGCTGCAATTGACAAATAAATAAAACAATATTGTAAGAAATATCACACAGCGCCATCTAGCCCCATACTAAGCTTACGCTTGTATCATCGGTACTAGATAACTGATATTATACATTATATACTTTTCTTTCTCGAATGCGTTTATTATAGGTACATAGAAAAAAAACCCGGAACATAGCACACAGCGCCATCTAGCCCCACACTAAGCTTACGCTTGTAACATGGGTACTAGATAACTGATATAATACATTATATACTTTTCTTTCTTGAATGCGTTTATTATAGGTACATAGAAAAAAAAACCGGGACATAGTCCGAGTCCGAGTGGCTCGCCTCCGTGTCTGTCTCCTGCGGATCGGATGAGCGGCAGGATCTAACTCCCGCTTCCACTCCTCAGCCTCCCTTTGCGACATCACTGTCTCGCAAAAGGAGGCCACCGCGTCCCGTGACCTCTCATCATCAACCATCTTTCGCAAGATGGTTGGCAAGGATAGGTCTGTCCCCACTGCCGCGATCAGGGATAGTCGCGGCCCGAGCTCCGCCGGACATGTCTCAAGCACGTGCTGCGCAGTATCTTCCGCACAGCCGCACCTATGACACTCCAGGGTTGGCTCTCTCCCGATTCTATGCAGATACCTCCCGAAACACCCGTGTCCCGAGAGGACCTTTTTTTTTTTTTGCCCAGGAAAACCTATTACAGGTACCACCCTAAAACCCCGGGGAGGGCGGATGGTTATGTGGGAGTCTCCGCCCCACTCCATAAGGGCGGCATACCCACTAAAAACCTGGGGTGTTCCACCTCCGCATCGTTGGTCCAGGGCTACGAGAGCGCGATGCAAACATCCGCAACCCTGGTGATGCTGGCCCGGCATCGGGTCCCGCCTCGGGGAGCTTCAGCTCAACCCTCAATGGACGACGTGTCAGAACACGGGACACGTCGTGCATCCTGTGGGGACTCATTTTAGGGCAACAGGTTTCCCGACCTGCCACCCAGAGCCCCCAGGAGTCAGGCAGTCGCACGCCAAAACGGCCGCCCTCCTCCAATGCGCCCTCTGCGCACGGAGTTCGGTTCCCGTGTCGCCGCTACTCGGCCGGTACACCGAACTCCTCTCGCCTTTCGGCGACCACCTCGGGTGCTCTGAACGAGCACCCAGCTCCACCTGCACCGCGAGGTGCGGCGAGCTCCACGCCCCGGGCCCTACACCAGCCCTCTCCAAGGAGAGGTATAGGCGAGGGCCCCAACTCGATCGGACATTTGGACACAGGCTAGCAAGATCCACCGGACTGTGGAAGTTACTAACCTGTGGACGGGGTGCACCAGGCCTTCCCAACTAACCCCAAATCCCCATATGGAGAGATGAAATTAGTTGGGCTTACCCAACGTGAAGGTAGTCCGATCCACGCACCCCGTCCCGAGAGGACCTGTGTCAACCGGAAGTTGAGCGCGCCATGTTTTCGTTCTACCGCCACCCAAGTTGGGTAGCAAACGACAAAGCGCCGCAGCCGCACCAACTACTTTCCCGGACAACCTTCGGAAGTGTTCTTCGAACTTCCATCGCCCATCGAGTACAATGCCGAGGTACTTCAGCGAAGTACTGATGGGGATGGAAGATCCCCCCACATCTATGCGTAAGATAGATGACAAGTTTACCGCTGATGGTATCATTGATACCTACACAATTTGATTAGTACGATTAATAATACTATTGTATGAATATTTAATTTGACATGTAAATTTCTATAATTTATCAATAAATATCTGTATCTGTATCTGTATCTGTAAGCCTGAAGGTAGCGCTCGAAGTGGTCCATGGAAGCATATTGCTTCGGACTTGTGGAGAGACACCTGCATGCTCAACCTCCGAATTCGGTTCATCGTTGTGGCGACTGCGGCCGTTGCCAGCAAAAACGCCTCTTTAAAAGTCGCCCCCCGGGCAGTGACCAGCGTGTCATCGGCGTAACAAACGACGCCGATGCCAGGACGATCTGAGGCCCGGAGGACCCAGTCATATCCTATGTTCCACAGGAGTGGGCCCAGCGCAGACCCCTGTGGGACGCCGCATGAATTGCGGCTTCTTTCTTCTCCTTGCATCGTCGGGCGTCTACCCTAGGCGTTGGAGGTATTGGGGTACCTTGTGGTACCTCAAGCCCTCCATGATCGTGCTCCACGGCAGCGAGTTAAAGGCGTTGGCGATGTCTAGGGACACTGCAATCAACACGCCGCCAGTGGAGCACGCCTCCTGCGACAGGTCGCGGACGTGCGCAATTGCATCGACTGTCGAGCGACCTCTCCGGAACCCAAATTGGGTGGGAGCCAGGTCTGGTCCAACCCTCTCTACGTCATAACATCTACCCTCATGCCAAATTTCAGCTCGATCCGTCCAGTGGTTTGGGCTGTGCGTTGATAGATCACTATATCAGTCAGTCAGTTGGTCAGTCAATCACCTTTAAGTTTTAAATGTATAGATAAATTGAAGTGCAGTACCTGTCTCGGTGAGTGTCGGGCGGTCGTTGAGGAAGCGCCAGACGGGCGGGTGTCGGTGCGCGGCGGGCGCGGCGGGCGGCCCGGCGCCGGTGAGGCGGCGCGACGCCAGCTGGCATTCCACGTAGCGCGCCAGCGTTGACCACTTCTCAAAGTTCACGCGGTTGCCCGGAAACCTGAAAGTAAAATAAACAAATGATAAACAACTTTTAAAACAAGCTTTTATATAAGTGTCTTAGAAAGATCAAAATATATAATCTCTCGAGTCGTATTTCCTCATGAACCACTGAGGGTCGTGAGTCCCCCGCAGAATTAATTAGTTAAGGGAGATCTCTTGGGCAGATACATCGTGGTGGGCGCCCAGGTGGCCCACGGACATAAATCACATTAAGTCGAGAGTAAACCAGTTTCTTCTAGGAAAGCGCGCAAAATCGTAGATTACAACGTTGTTAACATCAGGCGAGTGTCATCACGTGTAAAATAAATATAAAGATATTTTTACACATAAATAAAATGCGTACATAAACCACTAAAACTACTGTAGTAGTTAGTACTATCTACTACTAACTAAGCTAAACTCACGACTCCTCTCTGTAGAAAATCTTTCAATATTATTTTAGAAAAACATATAAATATAGAAACAGACTTACTTAGTAGGTGCCCCTTGGTTGGCGAAGTGCAGGTCTCGACAGGTCACCGACAGTAACGGCACGGCGGTGTCACTCGGCGCCGCAGCCAATGCCGCGCGGTACCTACACACAACAATCAAATACTAGATACGATATTGACTCCGAAACACGTGTCGACTGCAAAACATGAAGACACAAGGTGCGGTGTTGGTAAGATCTTAAGAGCCACGGAGGCCACGTTGGTTAGGAGGTGAGGTGTGGCGGTGGTATATGGAGGAACACACCTAAAAACCATCAAGTTTGTTGTTTGAAGTCGGTTAAGGAGCAGTCGCAGCGGAAAAACACTACATATTTCTCCAGGGTTTCATTTTCAATCAAATATGTACTAATCAAGATAAACAATTTATTGGTAACTAGCGGATCCGACAGACTTCGTACTGTCAAAAAGATTTGTAATGTGGCAGATTTTTGTTTCAAATAGATTTTTTGATACATTGCTCAAACAATAGTGAATTTTATATAATAGCAATAAAGCTCAAATTGACTCAACGTTTTAGTTAGAAAATGTTTGTATGGGAAAAAGAAAAGGGCTGTTTTAAGGGAACCTGCAACCCCTGACACTGAAGGCAGACAAACTACCAACTAGCAGTCAAAACTACTACCATTTTTATTTACTTTCTGATGCTATAATAACATTTAACTCAGACTTTTACTAAGTTTAACGTCGATTGGTCTAGAAACCCAGAAAAATAGGCGTACCATTATAAGAGGACGCCCTGAGAATTTGGTTGCAAGGATACGTATTTTTCTCAACATGGACAAAAGCAACTTAACTAAAACTTAATGGTGAAGATTCATCATTTCAATGACTATATTTTGCGAATAGCATAACACCAACGGCCAACTTTTATAACACAAAATAATTTATCAATAAGATCTCTATAATAACGGGGATATCTATTTTGTCGAAGTCGGTTATGGATAGGAGCGTTAAAATTTTCCAAACATGTTAATTAACAGAAACACTTTGATTTTTAAATATTTATTTATTTATTATTCGATATATTTTATTATTCGAAACAAATTCGTAGTATAAAATAAACGACCAAAACCATTTCGTCGTTTACGGCCTGTCGGAATAAGTAGTTTTTCAGCGAAATTTGTTGTTTGTAAAGCAATTAATAAACAGGTAGAAACTTGAATTTGGTAAGTAAATATTTAGAAATATATTAACTATAAAATTAAATACCTAATCTAATACATAAAAACTCAAAAAATGAAAATAATCCGTGCATCTAAACGCGGTGCGAGCGCCGGGCCGCGGTGTGGTTGTGGCGCGAGCGCGAGGCGGTTGCTAAGCAACGGCCGCGCCGGTAACGTGATTTTCTATTATAGATGATAGTACGGAACCCTTCGTGCGCGCCCGAGTCGCACTTGGCCGGTTTTTACTAACCTGGCATGGTTCCCGCTCGGTTCAACGCAGAGCTCCAGTTGCCTCAGTTGTTGACCGCAAACTGCTGACGTGCGGCTCCACTGTAACATGCATACATTTTCGTATAAAAATATATATAATGTAATCAGTTTTTTTTTTTGGTTTTTGAGAGCGACTACGATACTGGTATGGACCTAGTGTAGGTGCTCGCGGCTTCGCTCGCATTAAGAAGTAAAACTTGCATCCCCTATTTCACCCCTTTAAAAGTGGCATTTCCAAAAATCCTTTCTTAGCGGATGCCTACGTCATAACATCTACCTTCATTCCCGATTTCAGCCCAATCCGTCCAGTGGCTTGGGCTGTGCGTTGATAGTCACTATATCAGTCAGTCAGTCAGTCACCTTTGAGTTTTATATATTTAGATTTACCGTTTTCTTGAGCCTGGTAACAGGCGCCATGTTGAGTGCGCTGATGATGGCCATCAAGGAGTTGAAGTTGCCGAGATTGAAGCACTCTCGCGCCGTCATCACCCACTGCTCGATCACGCGAGCTCGGTACTTGCTCTTTACAGACTGGAATACGGATAAAAAAAACATACAGATGAATTGAGAACCATTTATTTAAAGTTATGTTTGTTAAATGCAATTGTTTTAACCGACTTTTTAAAAAGTTATCAACAATTCAACCCGTATCTAATATAATATGTGGTCTTGTTAAAACTTGAGTACTGACAAAAGCATCTAAATTGAATAAACTCTCAAGTTTTTTGTGTACACGAATTTCTCCGAAACTGTATGTGACAATATTTTATACATATCTTACTTGTATATTATAGTATAAGTTTAGATTTAGGATTAACAAATAACTGGAGTAGACCAATATTTGAAACAAGTTGCAAGCGATTGTAAAGCAGACTGTTCCAATTTAAGTACAACACATACGTAAAAATTATGTCAAAACTTAGCTCGACATAACTTTTGACATGTCGAGCTAATTTTTGACATAATTTTTACGTAAGTGGTAACCGGTTGTATACTTACTTCAATTTAATTATGCCTTACAGTAAGACATTTACACATTAACATTTTTGTATGTGTGCGAGAGGTTTGAAAGCGGAGATTATGACGAGTGACAGAGAAAAATGGAAGAGGGACATTCTGTGCCGACCCCACATAATGGGATAGGGTAAGTAAAAAGAAGATTTTTTATGACCGTCGTCGGTAGTTAAAACAAAATAATTTATTCTCACCTTGAGTATATCAGTGGCGACCAAATAGCTAAGCCGGTTGAACCAATCAGCGTAAGCCTCTAGATTACGCGTGCATTTCGATTCCACGTGATGTAACTGAAACAAATAAACACACGTTCAGAAGAGTAAACAACAAAAATTGTAATTAAGGTTAACGTGGCTAAACATAACTTAGTTTGTTTACATATTGCCGATATACCTACCTACCTACTAAAATTTTCTGACTTCTTATCGTAGAATAATAAAATATACATACAAAATAGGAACATAGATTTTTAAGATTATTAATTATATTAGTTTTAAGGTTTTGTTTATATGCCTATATTTAAACCTGTTATTCTGTAAATAAATATTTTTTCTTTCTTTCTTTCATCTTTCTTTCCGCTTTTGAAGTTGGTTCAAAATTAAAAAAACTTAAAAAAGATCTAAAATGATATACATTGAATACATCCTACTAGTATTATAAAGACGAATGTTTGTGAGTGTGCGTTGAGTGTGTATGTTTGTTGCTTCTTAACGCTTAAACGGATGAACAGATTTGGAATAAATATGTTATGGAGGTAGATTACAGCCTGGATTAACATAAAGATAGGCCACTTCTTATTTCTAATTAATGCGGATAAAAAACGGGTCACAGCTACATACGAGTACATGTAAATAATATTTCACATTTCACACAGCGCCATCTAGTCCCATACTAAGCAAACGCTTGTGTCATGGGTACTAGAGATCTCTGTTAAAACGCGAAGGCGGAACAAACTGATCAACAAACACCAACAAACGCACTTTCGCTACTCGCACTTACTAGCTTTTGCCAACGGGTTCGCACGCGTATATTATACATATAAACATTCCTCTTGAATCACTTTATATTAAAAAAAAACTACATCTAAATCCATTGTATAGTTCTAAAGACCTAAGCATACATATAGGTACATACATAGGGTCGGACGTGGAAAGCGACATTGCTTTATACCATGTATATGTGAGTGTGAGTTACAATGCTGCTGACAAACGATTGGGGCTGGATCCATTCGGGTCTAGCTTGGCTTCGTTGAGGCGGCGCCTGAGCAGCGAGTTCTTTGTTTGATTTGTGTGTTATTGTTAGTAAGTATGAAATTGTATAGTTTAATTCTGTTTTAAGTAAGTTAAGTGTAGGTTTGCGAGTATTTGTGTTGTTGATGTAGGTGTAGTGTTTTTGTGTTCATAGTTTTATGTACTCGTATGTATATTGTGTTGTTACCCGTGTTGTCCTTTAATTGGATTTTTGTTTATATTATTATTTGCTATTGTGTGTCTGTGTCCGTTGGACAACTTGTAAGTTAAATAAATAAATAAGTAAATATACTAATACTAGTGGGTGTTCACGGCTTCGCTCGCATCAAGAAGTAAAACTTGCATCCCCTATTTCACCCCCTTAAAAGTAGCATTTCCAGAAATCATTTCTTAGCGGATGCCTACGTCATAACATCTACCTTCATTCCCATTTCAGCCCAATCCGTCCAGTGGTTTGGGCTGTGCGTTGATAGATCACTATATCAGTCAGTCAGTCACCTTTGAGTTTTATAAATTAAGAAGATCATATGAAGTATGATTAATTATCTTACCTTTATAGAAGTGTTAGCGCCTGCAGGTACCGCGGGCGAGCTGGAATGCGGCGCAAAAGTCTGCACAAACTCCTCCGGACCGACGAATGAGAGCCGATGCAGTTCCACCATCGTCAGCTGATTGGCCAGCGCTATAGGCGTCAGGCCCAGAGTCAAAATGTCACCCTGGATAATAATACAGTTTGGTTACTGTGAGGCAAGTACGAGTATGTGTGTTATGATTTTACAATCAAAACACATAATTTATATGGATTGTTATAGAGGAGGGATAATTATTCGCGTTCAAATAAATCAGTTCAAAACCGTGGCATTCCATTTGGGCGCTTCCGTGGGTCGGATGACATGTTAAATTGTAGTTCCCGGCTATTTGTCTAGCTCGGCAGTCGTAAAGCTATGTCAGAGGCTCTCAGGGCGGCTTGATTTAATCTCGACACCAAAGTTGGCCACTCTCATTCGATAAGAAGTTCAAAACAAAATAAATAAAAATTTCAGGACATTTCACACAGCACCATCTAGCCCCATACTAAGCTAATGCTAGTATTATGTTAAGCACTCTATAGTTATAACTGTCCCACCGCGGGATACGAACACGCGACCTCCGACCTGCTAAACAAGCTCGCTACCACTGCACACCCACCACAGAGACTATCGAATACGATGAAAACTTATAATTGGAATGCCACTTTTCGGTCACCCATCCAAGGACTGACTGCGTCGACTTTTGCTTTACATTGATAATCGCATGCGATGCCTCCGCCAGCTGAGCTATGGGCGTTTCGCAATAGAACACACATAGCATCAAGATAGCACATAGAATCAGGTGACCGACATAGGATATCTTTCGTTCCGTATTTCCCACGAGAACGGGACTTCAGCGTATCAAACCGTTGGGCACAGCTAGTACAAGATAGATAGATAAATAGAACTCTTTATTGTAACACACATCCAGAAAACAGAAACACAAAAGAATTCAAAAATAGTGCTTCAACTGAAGATAGATGATTTTACCTGAGCCAAGTGTTCAACAGACGCCATCTGTGGGACGTCGGTGAGAGTTTCCTCGTACTGTTCGAGCGCCGTCAGTTTGTCTAGAAGTTTCTCCAGGGTCGTGGACATTTCCACCCGGACCTCGGCCATGTGCTCCGCTGAACATCTGTTTAAACAAAGCATAAGGCTTTATAAATACAAAAGTTTTTTATTATCATCTTACACAATTTTTCAATCTTCTTTTTAGAGGAAGGTCCAAGACCCGCTGGCATCAGGATCTCGACCGGTGTCGGGGCGCCTGGCGGGAGGAGGCGGAGACCGGGACGCATGGAGGGAGGTGGGGGAGACCAGCGCCCAGGAGTGTAGGTTAACATCAAAAAGACTTCTTACATCTAGGTGCATAATATGATGTATTATTGAAACAAAAGGTTTTTATTTCCGTGCCTGTGTTATGTTTGCACCCTGCAGTAGATCTCAAAAGAGCCTTAGTGAACATGTAGCAATCTATACATATAATAAAGCTGAAGAGGGTCGAAAGTCTGAACATTGACAACATTTAAAAAAATCGTTTGCAGATACTTAGAATTGATAGCAGAACACATTCCAACAATTTTTGATGTTTTGACTGTTTATTTAAACGCTCATCACGCCAAATACGATATTTTATAATATGATACATACTGTATATGTTTATGTATTCATTTCATAACATTAAAAAAAATCTTTATCTTTAAAACGGCTGAACGGATCATCATGATTTTGGGTAAGTAGGTAGTTTGAGGTCTTAGGAGTGTCATGGGCTACTTTTTATCCTAAAATAATGCAAGCTAAACCGCAGGCGTCCACTAGTAAACAATCATGATTGAGAAATTAAAGCTACCTTTCCGAAATGACTCGTACAAGCGCCATGACCCGGTCGTCGCGGAAGTCGTACGGGAACATGGTGGTCCACTCGGAGAAGAGAGACACCAGCGCCACCATGTCCTCCCGCTCACTCCGCAGCATGTCGACGTCGGCGGTGGCTCGCTCCTTCTACAATAAAAAAAACTCATGACATTTTTCACTTAACATTTAGTGTTTATATACGTCTCAATGACTGGCCTGTTAGTTTAGCTGATAGGGGCACTGCCTTCTAATCTAGGGTTGCGGGTTCGATTCCCGCATAACACAGGTAACTATGAATTATAAATGTATAATTACTTGTGTTTGGTCGTTTCTATGAATAATAAGTATGTATTTACAAAAAAAAGTATATAAGTATTATATCCGATATCTAGTACCCAAGACACAAGCGTTTGCTTAGTGTGGGGCTAGATGGCGCTGTGTGCAATGGCTCTGAAAAATAGTACTACTTACCAGTCTATCATAGTTCTTGAAATACTTCTTGCAGAGCTTGCCGAGTAGTTCGTGCGGTTTGATGAAAAGCCGCGAGCAAAGAAGGAAAGTAAACTTGAAGGACTTGTTCGCTCCGGGTCGGAGCATGTCTATGAGAGCGTCTAGCGTTCCCGTGATAATCTGCCCATCTCTGTACTCTATGTCCGGTCTCTCAGCGCCGCAGGTCACATACGGCAACGCTGCTATGCCCCTCGGTGCTATCACTGCTTGGATCTGAAATGGTTCATGTCAATACGTGTTAGATAACAATGCTGTTCACAACTGGGCAAAAGCTGATGTAACAAAATTTAGAAGGTGATGAGGAAAAAAGTATTGTTTAGTATATGAAGGTTGATTAGGTATATTCAATTGCAGACATGCGGATGGAGATATATTCGTATGTACTTGTATATCATTATTCATGGGCAGTGTGAAATGCAAAAGTATTTGATGTGTTAGATTACTATATTCAAAGAAGTGTCAGAAGATGTAAAACTTTCAAGTATACAAATAAAGTCTGCCATGGTTATCGTGAAATTGAATGTAAAAAAGGAATATATAGTGCGGGAATTTTATATAGTAAAAATAATAAGAACTCATATAAAAATTGTGTAATTTTAGTTAAAGGCCATTGCAACACAGAAGTTAAATTTTTGCCAGCCATATTAAGAGAAGAAAATAAAGCCAATTAAGTGAGAAGTCTTGCAATACCTGAGGTGCATCAACTTTCTGAGTGGTCACAAAGTTGATGCCACCGTTCATTACGATGTGCTGACATGCGCTTTCTGACATAAATTTGTTCCCCCTTACCATGGAGTAGTAGTCATCGTTCTGAAATCAAACGAAATAAAGGAAATTAATTTACCATAAAATTATATAATCATCAGCTTCATCATCCACAGCTCTTGGGATCCCATTGCTGGGTATGGGCCTCCCTTTGTACGTGCCGTCTGTGTCGAACTTGTAAATTATATAAAATTATCAAATATTCATCTCTTTTTTCGTTAAATCATTTGAATCCTGACACAAAGCATCTAATAGTGTGTATCGGCAACCATAAAGATAAAGGATATAAAATCTTTATTGATACTGTAAAGTTGTAACATACATATTATAAGTACTAACATCATAGAATATTCTCCCTGTTCCCCGCGGAATATAACCTTGTGATCTTCAAAGCGAGAGTGAATCGGTTCTTACTGGGTAAGCACATTCCATCCTAGACCGTAATGATTGCTTACCATCAGGCAAATTACGGTCAAGAGCAAACCCATTAATTATAAAAAAAAAATGCTTCTCAAATTACAGAATCTTGTCAAATTGAATTTATAACATTTAGCTTTAATAAAATTTTAGAAGGTAGGTACAATGCATAGTTTTATTGTATTTATTTATTTTATTTTATTAATTATTTTAATGTATGTATAGTAAATTTTTGTTATTAAACTCATGTCAAACATAATATGTAAATGTGTCAACTTAAATAAATCTACTGTCAGATTTGTTTGTTTCATTCCAGTACACACATACTCCACTTTTGACTTTAGAGTTGTTAGTACCTGAACCATATTGTGTTGAGGATGAAAAAAATTTGGCCGCCATTTCTATAACCTATCTTTAATGATCTAGGTATTATATATTTTGGGTTACATACAACAGACATACTAACAACTCTAGTGCCAAATGTGGAGCAGAGCTTCAGGCGACCAGTGGCCAATTTCTTTATGGTTAATGTCCCAAAACAAAGAAGATCACTCACATCATAATAAGATAATCCGTTCCCAGCTCGCAGGAGTGCCGGGTCGGCGACGATTGGCGCTTGCTCGGGCGGGGGCGCCGGCGCGGGCTCGGCCGGCGCGGGGGGCACCCGCATGGAGCACCGGCCTGAGCTACATGACGCCTCGTTCAGTTTACTGGCATAGTAATACATGGCCATCCACAAGGTGACACCACTCCGATATTTGCTTCTTTAGGTCCAGGTGCCCATGAAAGGCCCTGGAAAATAAAATTGTGGTGGTTATCTTTACTACATAGTATAAAAGCAAAGTCAACTGTAGCTATCTGTCCCCTTACATACTTAGATATGCAACAAAAAAATATTAGTTTTTTTTTTATATTAGATAATATTATATTGTTTATATGTAACAATATAAACAATACTATCTAGGATTATTAGTAAACTGCTTAATATAAATACTAAATAACTTTATAACATTATTAAGACTTTTTAAGGACTGTAGAAGACATAATTATATTCAAAATCTTTTTAATTCAAAAATGATTTTTTTAGCTTGTTCTTCACTCTATTACTGAAATCAAGATCACTGGAAGGGACTAGCTGACAAAGCATGGGTGTGCCCTCACCCAGTATGTTAGGTAGTAATTAAGAAATATTGTAACACTTTTTCTGAATAAATGAATTTTGAATTGAATATAAAACACATATGTGACCGAGTGATGCAGAGCTAGGTTGCTAGCAATATACACATATTATACATCAAAATAAAATAAAAATTACTGCAATCACATACCAATGTTACAATATGTGCTCTCTGCATATGTATACTTATTAAAATAGTAGCAATATTTTAAAAACTTGTACCTAGTAACTTTAAATGTAATAAATGTGATCGCAATAGTCAAATATACTTATTTTTAGTGGTGATTTGAGTCTAAGAGGTATAAACGGTATTTATATGCTACAGGTCTACAACTAGCCTAGTGAGCATGTACCTATTAGTTATTGTAAATCTTTAAAAACATTACGACAATCAGGTAAGTATTACAACAATTACCAGTTCAGATTTCTTGAAAAAATTAAGGTACCTATATACTTACTGAACCAAAGGAATTGATTTCTTTATAAAGCAGTGGTGTTAACAATGAAATTGGTCAGCATCAAATTCAATGAAACATATTACCTACATGGTACTTTTTGGAATGTGTTGAAAGAATAATTTGAGTACTTAAAACAAAATGCTGAGTTGCATGATATGTTATGACTAATGTTATGTGTGGACATAAACTTTCGTTTAGCTACAGGACTTTTGCTAAATAAGTTAAAAAGAGAAAAATAAAATTATGTTAATAATGTTATTAGGAACATTAGTTTAGGTTTACATAGTTTTTTAGTTAGGTCTACAATTTATTAATTAATGATTCTTTGGTATTCATACCACTAACAGTTTCAGAATTCAGATAAATCTATGACAAACATACTGACCCTGATTTATCATTTAAAAATAGAACCAACATAAATGCTACTAACATGTACCTCACATACAAATATTTTTAATGTAGGTAAATGCAATAGTAAAACCAACAAATATAATGTACCTAAGTCAATGAACTTCTGATAGTACTTAAAGTTAGCATGTTAGAGAGAACTAGTTAAAATTAACTAGTTCTCTCTAACATGCTAACTTTTATACATAAAATAGCGTTGAGTTAACTCAGAAATGTTGTTAAATTATTTATTTTAATGGCTGAGGTCAAAATGGTGCTGGAAACCCTTGCAGACATTAAAATTTCACGCATAAGAAAATATTGAATTGAAACCTAACAGAGCTGAATTAAATTCGTTTGTGTGTACAGATTATAATCAATATAACAGCAATATATCTATTAAAGTGGTAAATCATATCAAAATAGAGGAGAAAGTGGCTTTCTTTTGTGAAAACGTAAGTACCTTGTTTGGACATCACGAAGGGCACATCCACAAATGTAGTAGAACTTAATGCGTCTCTAAAATATGTAATAAAGACATGTAAACGTTTGTTTAATGAACACACCTAAATACAATTTTTATAATATGAACGTAAAATTCACGCGCCAACAACACAAGCACCCAATCTTTGCTTGGTTGGATTAGAACTCAAGCATGCAAGAAGCACCCAAGCATTAGCAGCAAGCGCTCTTGCCTTGCACCAATTGACATATAGAAACCCGCTTGGTTGATGTCACTGTCAAAATTGTTTGTTACGTCAATGTCACTTTCGTGGGGATATTGGCTTTTTTAGCCTACACAAGTCATTTATTTAACCGAAACATTTTAAATAAAAGTTAGATTGGCGGCAAATTCAACTTTTTTAGCTTACGACAGCACGACGCCATAATTGAATCACCAAGCGTATGTAAAAGTACGAAATGTTCGCCTGTTTTTTGTTATTTTTTTATTGTATTAGACATGTGCATTGTGCATATCACAGTCTGAGGTATCACAATAATAGTAGGTACATGTATAAATGGTAAAGTATGTACATGTGCACATCGGTGTAATGATAACTACCTATTTTAAAATGAAAAAATGTAATAATAACGGTACATTTTAACTGCAAGTTGGTTCATGTTTTGAGAGTATCAAAGAAATTGAACAAACTTTTTACTCAACTTTACCTTTGTCTCCAAGGTAACCGTCAGCTGACATTTGAAATGGTTTGGTTGATGTTTTGTTTTGGTCGGAGCAATGGTGCTCTAAATGGTGATCTAAAGAATATTATTATTTCACATAAATAATGGACTCAAAGAAAAAAGCTACAATGCCAAGCCTGCCAGCAATCGAAACGTTACAACGAAATGTTAAAAAAGTTCCCACGTTTTATAGTCGGTGAGAGTTTTTATACAAATAATACACTACATAATAATTATTATACAATACGCTATATGTACCTACACTTGTACAACCCAAGTACTACTCGATATCTAGGCACGTAGATAGGGACTTTAATCATTTGGTCCCCTTGAGTTTTATTATTTTTTGTTATTTGATCTAAATTAACAGTTATTGGTTTGTTTTACGCCAGAGAGTAATACCTATAATATACCGATCAAAAGTGTTGGAAAATTAATGGTGGCGCCACTTGTAGTACTTGTTAAATTTATTTATCTTCTTCCTGACCATAATACTGATCCCAGAATTTAGAAGAAGTAGGTATATAATAAACGTTGGTAAGTATATAAGTTTATTATAATTTTTTGGGACTATTGGCGTAGGAGGGCGGAGGCCTATACCCTGCAGTGGGCCTCATTAGGCTGATGATGTTGATGATTTAACAAACTTTTGTTTCCCTATAAATTTTGGTAACATGCGTTATATTTTTGGAGCAGAAAAATAATTAAAATTTCGTTTGTACATTTATTGGTTTTGCTTAGATACCTATGGGTAAAGTGACCATTAAAATTGTGATTTCAGAAAACCACGAGACATACCATTCCACTTGCCTCATACTAAACTGTTGGAAAAAATAGAATATGTCAAACGGGAACCAGAGCCTTTGGTATGTATTACCTAAGTACATAGGTACCTATTTAACCTTCTGGTATGTATTATGTAAGTACATACATGAAAAATCAAAACAAATGAGAGTGAAAGTTACTTTTCTGCTTAGTTGGATTGTTGATGTTTTTTCTTCCTCTACATATTTTTGGCGTATCATGATTTTGGGTATGCTACTTTTTAACCGACTTCTAAAAAATGGAGGTTATCAAGTCTTCTGAATTGTTTTTTTATCACGGCACTATGTTATCAAAGCAGATAAGTTGTACCGTTATGTAATGTAATCTCCTTGGCGTGTCCAACAATAACGAATCTCAACTACTTATCTTTATTACGTTTATGAGTTCTATATGGCTGGTCAATCCAAATTTGGCTTTGAAATGCTTATTGCACGGTGCACATTGTGCAATTGGGTATTTTCATCGTAAGTGCAAGTAAAGAAAGGTATTGGGCCATTGATCTCCATCAGTACAAGTACGCAGTAATGGAGGTCAGTGTATTGGGCGCATCTCGCGAATTCGTATTAATATTCTTTTGTACGAACGTTTGGAGTCCAGGTCTATCTATATCTATATATATATATAAAACTCAAAGGTGACTGACTGACTGACTGATATAATGATCTATCAACGCACAGTCCAAACCATTGGACGGATTGGGCTGAAATTGGGAATGAAGGTAGATGTTATGAAGTTGGCATCCACTAAGAAAGGATTTTTGGAAATGCCACTTTTAAAGGGGTGAAATAGAGGATGGAAGTTTTACTTCTTAATGTGAGCGAAGCCGCGAGCACCCACTAGTATATAATAAAGGTGAACAGGGTTGAAAGTCTGAACATTGAAGATATTAAAAAAAATGTTTGGAGATACTTCGAATCGAAAGCAGAACACGTTCCAACAATTACTAGAAATTTTGTCTGTTTATCTGTGTCTCTGTTAGTCCGTTTATTTAATCGTTCATCACGCAAAGATGGCGGAAAGGATCATCATGATTTTTAGTGTCTAGGAGGTAGTAAAAAGCCCTTAGAGTGTCATAGGCTACTTTTATCCTGTAATAATGCAAACGAAGTCGCGGGAATAATAAATATTAATATTTGGTTTCAAATTTGTAAACCTATTATAAATAGATTGCTATTGTTTCCGTATGTGAACTGTGCCTTCCTCCTTTTTAGACGGGATTCGCTAATGCACAAGAAGAAAGATTTCTTAGAGAGAGAAAGACTCAAAAACTTGAGCCCATACCGACTGATGAAGATGAAGAAGGTAAGGAAAAATAATATTGACATTTGTAACCTCCTTTCGCACTTTTCGCAGTCAAGTAATTTGACTCATGAAGAATTCTATCTACCTTACTTTCCGTTTGTAAGGGAAATTCACAATTCTCAGTAATAAATTGGAGAAAGAGGATACAAATACTAGCTCACGCCCATTCAAAGAAGATGTAACTCGAGCACATTATGTATGGTCGTGCAATTTAACGGCGTCACTATCGAGATAAAAATAAGGTTTAATGATATTAATAATTTATTTCTGCTTTAAATCCATATTTAACCTATGAATCTATATTTGTGAGCGTTTATCAGATATTAACCAATCCGGATTTGACTAAAATTCTAGCCAAGTCGTTAGTAAGTAAAATCGTTTTTATCACGTATTTTAATCGCTCGAGCCTCAGTAGTAGACAGCAAAATGAATTAGACAGTATAATAATTGTAATAACTTTTTTCATGACCTAAAATTGACAGCCAAAAAGAAAAAGCAAGTACGGCAAAGCACATCTTTGACGCCAAAAACCACTGATCCATTGAAGATAAAACCAGTTGTAGCGTCACAGAAAGAAGTCATCGACTATGTGAAGAAAAATCCGAAATGCGGCTTTTTATATATGGTGTATGCTGTACATCCATTGAACTGTTATTTTACTCCTTATTATCTGAAGTAAGTGGTAAAGTTTAACTAGCACCATCTATTGGCATGTTCCGTCATCTTCATTTAAGAGCCTGACACTAAACGAACAAAGAGCTATGGTTAGAACAAGAGCATTCTTTCGAAATGTACAAAAGAATTAGAAACGTATACATTCGCTAGAACACAAGAGTACTTTGAAAAGACCGCTCGCAGGCGCGAGCTCGTCCGAACACTCAAGAACGCTTTAAGTAACTGCTCGCGCGCCGTCTACATCGAGCGAGCGAGCATTCTTAGAGCATTCTATAGAATCTTTGCGAACGCACTAAGAATAATGATAGAACGCTCTACGCCTGTTTACACTAAAAGGATTTGACATGGTAGGGGTAGAACGAGCGAATGATCGTTTGGTGTAAATCCACCCTAACATAATATGCTATATATTTAACCACGGACCCATATATGTAAGCCTATTCTATTCGTCATTCGGTATGCTCTATCATCGAATATTGAGTCTCTTATGCTTGTTTCGCCTCAGGCGACCCAGTTATCAAATGCCTAACTGTCAAATGAAAGAACTTAAGACTCGCCTTATGTCTTTAAAGTAGACCACAGACTAAGTAGTAGTTTCTCGACTTTTGCACTCAGTATTTCGTATCTGTCAGTTTTATGTCGTAGAAGAAGCTACGAAGTTATTTTGCTACGAACGCCGTAGCAGTCCGTAGAGGCTACGCTTATTCAATAAAGATGTTCACTGTGTATGTTTTAAGTAGGCACAGGCGATTATTTTTCTCAAAACGGGGTTTCGATTAATAAGTCCTTCGACTCACATCTACACAAATACGAGTAGAGTGGATATAGCATAAATTTAACGTAGTTGAATCTGTGTAGAATCTAAACATATGAAACTCAAAGGTGAATGACTGACTGACATAGTGATCTATCAACGCACATCCCAAACCACTGGACAGATTGGGCTGAAATTTGGCATGCAGGTAGATGTTATGATATAGGCATCTGCTAAGAAAGGGTTTTGGAAATGCCACTTTTAAAGGGGATGCAAGTTTTACACCTCTGAGTGAAGTGGCGAGCACCCACCAGTTGTACTTATATCTCTGCATATATGGTATTGCTTCTTCTAAGCAATACCAAACGAATGAAACAAGTGCAATGCGAGCTATTCTCACCACTGAACATAACACTAATAGCACCTAATAAGTAACAATATACATAAGAAAATCTTGTTCATCGCGGACTAATTACGAAATATGTTTTATTACTTTATTGACTAATCTAATAAAACAGTCTATTTCTTAGTAAGCTATTGATTAAATAAGTTTATTTTTTTATAACAAAATACGATAAGCTTAGTATAAGAACAATTTTCACATTGTTGCTATATTTTTTGGTGATACAAACCTACCATCCCTTACACACATAATGTAATGCTAGATTCATTAAACGTGTGTAAGACTTCAATGTATTTTAAAATGTTTGGACTTTAAACGTTTTATTTAAAATTTCCAGGGTCGTCCCATACGAAGACATAGACAAGAAGAACTACTTGACGATAAGTCCGTGTGGTGTTACCCACTATACCAATGAGATGGTCTATACAAAACTGGCCGCGTGGGAACAAGAATACACAATCTTTGTCAAACTGACTGATGTAATAACTGGTTTTAATCTGATTATGTAATGTAACTTTATACGGAAACAGAGATACTGATAAGTAACACATAACCTTCGAGGGTGACTTTACGACGCATTTTCTTTTTACAGCCGACGAACTTTTTTATGGAATAGCAGATTTTTTTTATTGCGCATTTTCTCTCACTCTTTGAGTCGTATTTCCATTTCATGAATCAATTATGTATATGATTCAATAAAATAACTATTTGTTATACTTTACAGATCAAGTTTTTCAAGGTATACCGTTATTGGAAAGCGTTTTACGTGTGGCGAAAATCTATATTGTTCCGAAAGTACAGTAAAACACGCGCGAGACTGCAAAAAAACCTGTTTATTCTAACACCAGTGTTGGGCAAAGCTCTACTAAATGTACAGGCAATGTGTTGCGAAATGTATATGAAAAGTTGGGCGGATCTTTGCCGAGACATGGATACGGCGTTTTTCTACTTCTATGAAGTCCAGGTACCCATAAGATATATGTGAATAGATACAGTCTCAAAAATAGTCCCTTAACTTTCTTCTTTAAATGTTATATACATTTGATCCCTATACAGCTGATTTTTATATTAGAATCTAAATTATTTAGACCAAATTAAAATTAACGAGACGAGACGAGACGAGACGAGTCGAGACGGGATAAGATATTTAAACTAAGTCGGTTAAAAATGAGGTCACTGCCTTCTGTTGTAATCGAAAACTGTGTTGCAGGACGTTTGATATTTGTTTCTACTGTGTACATAATATATATTATCAATCAATCAATCAATCAAGAATTCTTTATTGTACACCAATAGCAAAAGAACACAAGTATGAATAAAATATGTAAACCATAGTATTGGGACAGAGGGCGGCCTTATCACTTAAAGTGATCTCTTCCAGGCAACCTGGTTTGGAAAACAACGATAGGAAAACAGTAAAGCTGGCGTACCTACTAAAACTAATACAACTTAATAATACTTAACAAATAGAACAACTAAAAACCTAGAAACATGTAAAATGCCTACATTTACATCTATACAAACAGAGAAAAGAAAACAACACATAATAAACCTACTCAAAAAGAAGGAAAAAAAAACCTGAGTCCACAAATTAGTCATATTAGTATATTATGTACAATACTAGCTTTTGCCCGCGGTTTCATGCATATAATTTTTCCTCTTGAACCACTCTGGCTATTAAAAAACTGCATCAGAATCCGTTGTGGATTTTTAAAGATATAAGCATACACAAGAGACATACATATTTCATGCAGACATACGCGGGAAACAACTTTGCTGTATATAGAAAAACTCTTTATTGTTGAGTTGACCAAATAAAACAAAACAGTTCATAAAACAAATTATATCTAAAATAGTGCCACAAGCGGCGGTCTTATCGCTGAAAGTGTATATATTATGTAATGAAGATACTTTTGATATTCGTGCATACTCTGTTGAAAGTACACATGAATTTAAAAAATAAGATTCAAATTCAAATTTATTCAGTTAGTGATAACTAGGTACATAAGATCTTAAAATATAAAAATAGCTAAAATAGTTCCACTAGTTCCTACCCTATGAGGGCTTACTAACATTTCCTAAATATCTATGACATAAAAATTGTCCAATTATTTACTAAATTAATACATCATAAATTTTAAGATAAGATAAGATGAGATGAGACGAGACGAGACGAGACGAGACGAGACGAGACGAGACGAGACGAGACGAGACGAGACGAGACGAGACGAGACGAGACGAGACGAGACGAGACGAGACGAGACGAGACGAGACGAGACGAGACGAGACGAGACGAGACAAGATATTTAAACTAAGTCGGTTAAAAATGAGTCAACTTTGTAGTATGCTTTTTATATTAAGAACTTATAAAGTAACTTTTTAAATATACCAATGTTTTCCTCCCTTTTTATGTCATAAATTTACAGATGAAACGCGTGGAGATAATACGTCACAAGTTGAAGGAATATCGCGAGGTGGTTTTAGCGATTATAACCCAGGCCTGCCATACGGCCCTCTACAACAAGGGGTTCTTATTCGACGACAGGAATGTGCCGCCGTTCCAGATCATCAGAGGCAAGCCCACTGGAGGCATGTCCTATACTGAAAAGGCCAATAAGAGGAAATACTGCGAGAGGCTTGCTTGGTAATGCTGTTGTTTCTCTTTGGCTGAGCATGTTACTAATTTATGAGGTCAGCTACCTGTTTTTTTTTATGTGAGATATCAATTCTAAATAAGTAATAGAAATAGTAGCTGTTATTTTATTTCATATGTATGTACACGTATTTTATATCAATTTAATGCACCTATTTAAAATAAATAATACTTTAAAATGGGTTCATAAATTAATCTTATATCGTATTTTTAATATGTAGTACCTATGATTTCTGTCTGTCGTTATAAATTATTGTCTTTTTCTTAGTCTAAATCCGCATCCAGACTTTTAAAAACTGTGTTTTCTATAATTTGGTTTACAGTTACATCAAACTAAACGACTACATGACGAACTATATGCTCTACCGCCTGACAAAGAGGTCCAATGCAATGATGGCCGGAATGCTTCGAACTCATTACAATTATACTCCTTCAGAAGAACTGCTGACTAGCAACGTGGTAGATGAAGTGCTGGAGGTCATACCACGACAGAGGGATGACTGTAAGGTATTATTATCGTCATCATTGACCAAAACCATTTACGTAGCGTCTAGTGAAATTGGTATTGGTTGCATCCGTGTTCGTTACTAATAAATAATAAAAAAGTTATGTATAGTATAGAAGCATTGCAAATTTATAACTGAACAAATGATGCGATTAAGAGAGCCTTCAGCTCGCTGTAATAATTACAGCGACGTCTGTGTACATAATTATACACAGCACTTGATAAGTTACTCAACTATTTGTCCATCCGCAGTGGGCGTTGTTCCAAGTCGACGTCTACGTATTGCCGACTGGCGAAATAGAACTGAACCCAAGCGAAGAAATCATATCGCGGTATGTGGAGAAAATAACCGACTACTGGGACGAATACGTGAGAGATTTCCACAACTATCTCAATGAAGATTCTTTACAAATTTTCGTCCAACCTCACATAATGGGGAAACAGGTGGAGTGGTCGGCGGGATCTTCCCCGAGCCTATATTTCCTCATGAACCAAGACAAAACCATGATGGATGATATAGCCTTCATACCCTTCTCAATAACACATGGCTACGAATGCGCGTGGATGTTTCTAGAACGTATGAAAGGGTTTATGGCTAACGTCAAGGAAGCCCACGAAATGGATATCGAGATTATTAAAGCAGAAAGGGACACAATGGAATTTAAAAGGCTGTGTGAGAAGTTTATAAAACAAATGGAGACAATAGAAGAGGTAGTTTCGTATCAGCCACTCGGTCTGTTGTTCGTCAGCGTCTGTCCATTCCAAGAACTATTTAGGCCGCAACCAAGAAGGTTGTTTGACATCATAGTCAATATTACCCCTGAGTAAGTAAAATTAAGTTTTTATTTCTTAGTCAGCTGCTTTGTATCTAGGTTTATTCGAATGAGATACCTGTATCTTACAAATAACAAGTAACCCAAAGACGGACAAATTTTTAGTGGAGAGTCATACAAGTTAGTTGTTGTCATTAATATACCTGATATGATGGGAAATTGGCCTTTCACATTTTATTAAGAGTTATTTTCTCAAGTACTAAACCCGCTCCTTGGTCATTTAGTTAGTTTTTGTTTATTGACCGTCATCATGACCATATAATTTTATTTCGCATTTTTGTAAATTAGCAGTTTCGCTGTTTAATATTATCTAAAAAGTTATGCATACGTTAATCACACCAAATCTGATGACTTGTTTACAGAATCGGCCGTACATGCATCGATGAGATAGTGGAGGGTATTGAAACTATCACCAAAGACATCACCGACGAACCGGAGACCGCAGCTGAGTTGGTGGCTTTCAACGCCTTGTTGGATGGCCTTGAAGGGAGGGTCGTGTATTTAGAGGAGAGATTGGAGTACCTGAGGGAACTGTACGACTTGATGGGAGAATATAATATTCCAATACCCCCTGATGATGTGACTGAGTACCTCGGTAAGACGTTGTTATGATTTTACACCACTTTAGCCATTTTACAACCGTATTCATACATTAATTGATTAACCTTGGATACAGTACATTCTAAACGACACCCCAAATTAGATTTACTCAAAACTTAATTAAACCTTAAACCGAATTATTTATCATTACGATACACATATGAATGTCATTCCTAGCCCCTCCAAAGAAATTCATTTCGAAGAGGTTCCTACCATGTCCAGTCCTGCTTAGGGGCTGGAAGAAGTCCAGAGATTAAAAATAATCTTATCTGATGAAAATTGATTATACTTTCTGGTTGCAAAAGTCTTATCACAATCTCTATTTTTAAGCCCAGTAGTTTGGCAAAGCAGGTCGATCAAGCGCTAAAAAACGAAAAACAAAGGAACTTCTCATGTTTTTTTTTAAATCAACAAAACAATTATTTACTCGGGATGGACAACAGTATGTGTGCTGAATTATGATTGGTATTATGGTTATATTAATCGGCATTTTATTTTTAGGTCTGAGCGTCGCGTTGGGCACTCTGCGTACAAACGTCGATGCTCGTCTAGAGACCCGCAGCAAGCTCGCTGGACTATTCGCCAGCCAGATCGGCAAAGACATAATGGAACTCATGATGGATGTCAACAAACTTAGAGAGGAAGTCGCTGTAAGTTCGATTAAACTACCATTTTTATAAATTGTGTTTATTTATTGCTCTGATAGGAAACAAATATGTCGTGAAAGCACAAGTACGTATGTATGTGTCTTGATCTGTTTGTCCCTCTATCATGCAAAGACCAAGCAACAGGTCAAGAAGATTTGTTGGTATACATACACGTAGGATATTCTAAGACCAGTAGCATAGTTTAATTTTAATTGGAGCTAAAAACCAATACCGTGCTGGGGTACATATTTTTATAATATAAAAATTGTTCATTTAGAGTCAATATGTTATTCCAAACTTTTTAGAAATAAACCTTTTCAAAGTCGATACATATCTTTTTTCTTTTAGCTTACCTATTTAATTGATTTTATTAATCATTTTTGTATAATGGGTTAATCTTTGACAATGATAATTTGAAATAAAAAAATAAAAAATAAAATAATCTTTGACCAAAATCTCAATGATTGAATAGTATAAGTAAGAATCATACTGATTGTTAAATATGAATAATAACTCATCGCATCTATCATTTTCCAGCAACCCTGGTTATACCACGAGAGCTCTGACATGGAGAAAGTGATGGAGACTCTCGACGACCTCATGGAGCGACTGATGGTGTGCTTCACACGGGACAGGCAGATCAGGGACTGGCAGAAAATATTTAAGGTAAAGGATTGCTTAGTATGGGACTAGATGGCGCTGTGTGCAATGTCCTGAAATATTCATTTTTATATTTATTTAATTTTCTGGAGACAGCGTCTAGGACAGCGTCTGGAGACAGCGTCTACAGATATTGTAGACCACTTTGCAGTTGAGTTCGTAGAACAAAGATATAACAAAGGGTATTGAATAGAGAGAAAAATTACAAAATAGAGCAAAGTGGGGCATAAATATGAATTGTACAAAAAAATTAATGTAAATAAATAAAATTACGACAGAAATAGGTACACGCAGATCACCAGAACCTATATTTGAATTAAAAAGAGAGTTTTGAGAGATGACGTGGAAATGGTTGCAGATTAAAAAAATACTTTTTATTGCAGATTCCACCTGCTCGTCTCGAAGCATTAGACGAGGCAATTAACGATGTGAAGTTAAGGCAGATGTTGTGGAAAAACTCCAAGGAATGGCTTGAATTATATCAGTCATGGTTAGTATTTTTATAAATGCATCCACTGTGCCCCAGGTAGACTGACTGACTGACAGTACACTTACATAGTATTATCATTTTTTGTTTCAGTTTAGTTATTTCTGTGTATAATAAGTATGTATTTACAAAAGAAAAGTACATACGTATTTAAATTCGTTATCGTGTATAGTACCCATGACACAAGCGCTTGCTTAGTGTAGAGCAGTGATGGCCATAATTTAATTGCAATTTATCAATTGATCAATTGTGATTGTAAAAAGTAGTAGTAGTTTTTACAATTACAATTGATCAATTGTTAATTGCTATCAAATTTTGCCCAACACTGGTGTGGAGCTAGACGGCGCTGAGTCCAAAGTCACGGAATATTAGCAGGTATGTAGTATTTTCTAGTGGGCGGTAATTTACATATATAAGTAGGTCAGTCAATTTATATACAAGAGTCCAAAGTCACGGAATATTAGTATGTAATATTTTCTAGTGTGCGTTAACTTATATTGAAATGAATCAGATTGAATATTGTATTATTTCTTTGAACACAGGTACGACGTCCCGTTCCACACGTTAGACGTTGATGACATACAGACAACTACGATCAACTACGGCAAGATATTCAACCAGCTGGACAAGGGCTTGCCTCCGAACAAGATTGTCCCGAAATGCAAGGCTACGATAGATATTATCAAGGAGAAAGTAAGTTATTTTTTAAATTTTAGTATAGCTAACTTTTCAACTTTTTTAGGCTTGCTAAAAGTACACGATACACACGTCTTCATTACATCGTATAAAGCAAAGTCTCTTCTCGCGTCAGTCCCTATGTCTGTATGTTTTTTTATTTACATGAGATAAGCACACGCTTGACTACAACTTGCCTGATGTTAAGCAACATAATATATAATATAATCTACGATCTAGCGCGCTTGCCTAGAAGAAACCGGTTCACTCTCGACTTGAAGACCGACAAATTATAGTTCGAGGGGAATACAGATGTATGTATGCTTTGATCTTCCAAACTACACAACGGATTTTGATGCAGTTTTTTTTTATAGACAGGGAGATACGAGTTAGTTTAATATGTATAATAAAGCGTGCGAAGCCGCAAGTAAAAGCTAGTTTCTTTAATAAAAAGAAAACGTACGGCTCGTCGGGCATGACTGGGTTAAAATTTAAAATAGCCATTACTACTCTGTGAATTTTTCTACCTACATCCAAATTTACTTTTCAAATTAAAAAAAGAATAAAAACATAGTCAACTTTAGTGCGAAATTTTATCAAAATCAAATCAGCCGTAGCCGTTGAAGTGTCGAGTGTGAAAATTGCATATTTACTCACTTAAAAAGTTTCGCTTCTATAATATTACTCAAAATCATGATGGTTTTTTATCCATTTTATTGCAGCATGCATAAAGTCACGTTAATCATGTTTTTGGAACATTTGTAAGATAAAAGTATATAATATTATATCCGTTATCTAGTACTCACGACACAAACGTTTGCTTGGTGTGGGGCTAGATGGCGCTTTGTGCAATGTCCTGGAATATTCATTTATTTAGTAACAATATACTTGTAATCTTATATATAAAAAAAACGATTTTGCC
This sequence comes from Macaria liturata, assembly GCA_964023185.1. Classification (NCBI taxonomy): domain Eukaryota; kingdom Metazoa; phylum Arthropoda; class Insecta; order Lepidoptera; family Geometridae; genus Macaria; species Macaria liturata. The sequence goes on from OZ026808.1 coordinate 13,973,629, forward strand.
AATTCTTTTTTTTTATATTCGTTGAAGTTCAAGGATGGTTTTTAAGGCGAGAAAAAATTGAAAAAATGACTGAAAATCCCTAAGAACCGCCCTTTTTTTTCCAATACAAACGTTTTCTAACTAACTAAAGAGTAAAAGAGACAACAGACAGGACGAAGTCAGTCGGGTCCGCTAGTTATAAATAAATATGTAATGTGAAAATTTTAGGAATGTATAGAATATAGTGGCATTCCATTTTGAGTGCTTCCGTGGGTTGCATGACACATTATATTTTGTCCCGGCTGTTTGTCATAATACGGCAGTCTGGTTTGAATACCTCTTACAGCAGAGTTGGCCACTCCCATACGAATCTACTACATTATGCATAACTTACTTACCAGATGCATTACTTTTTAGTAACAGATAGATAATTACTTAATTAAAACACACATAAAACTATACAAAAAAACATATAAATAAAAATTTGCGTGTTAATTGGCGGCCTTATCGCTATAAGCGATCTCTTTCAGGCAACCGATCAATCAATAAATTTAACAACCAATCAAACAATTTAGTAATGCATTGATTGCATTTATAAACTGTTCATACTGTGACGACAAGACTTTGTCAACTCTTGTACTTACTACTTATTCAATAGGTAAGTCCGCAAGTTATACGTATGTCTCTTTATCGTACGTCATTGAATTTGCCACGTGCTCGGTATCAAACGGACAAGCCGCTAAGTTGCTCTAACTGCCTTCTCAAGTTGCCTTGACAGGCACAAATTACGCAACTTTGTTAGTGCCTAGGAATAGCATGATTCGATTCCTGTACACATAAAACACTAATGGACCGGTCTAAGTGTCTTCTTTTTCTTCTTCAACTTAATAATAATAAGATTGATCTTTATTTCAGACAACATAGGAAAAAAAGATTGCCACAAAAAATATACAATTATTTTCATATATAGGCAAAAAAACGACTTAAAAGAATTAAAAATAAAAGAAAGATAGGCTATGGACTGGTTGAAGCCACCACCATTCCATCTTCCGTCTTTTCGTTAAAATCGCGCTGTAGAGCAATCTGCAGCATTAATGCTGAGGTATGATCGCATATATCACCTTTCTATTCTACCTGTTGTCAACTTTTGTATGTATATATCACCGTTAGATTGTAAAGATCGTTAGATTACAATCTATCTAGCGAGATTGTAAACTATCGATAGATTGTGAACCGTATCATTATGATTGCAATTTGACTCATTATTCTTCGCTATATTGTAATCTACCGAAGTGAAGCCGTCAAATTGTGAACCGGCCTAGGACGGAATGCAACTCGCGCTCTATGTTTAGGTATTGCGAAGTCACTTGTCTGTGACAGGAGGTAAGATTAGGTTCGTTAGGTTGCTTTCTACCACGCACATGTGACGACGAGCGAAGCGAGGAGGAGCCAAGTCCTGTTGTAGTGCAAGTGTTGGACTCGAAGATGATACGGTTCACAATCTATCGATAGTTTACAATCTCGCTAGATAGATTGTAATCTAACGATCTTTACAATCTTACGGTGACATATATATTAGAATAGAATAGAATAGAAAATCATTTATTAAGATAGTCTTCAAACATACACACACACATATATATACAATAAATAAATAAATAAGTCTGCCTCAACACAGCCCCAACTCAGCATAATGCTGATTACTGGAAGTAATCAGCGCTGGTCTTCCGTTGGGACTGGCTGTGACGTCACGTACGAGACAATGATTAAGTTTTAAAAAAGGAAATGATACAGCAAAAATAAAAAATACAAAATAGATACAAGAAACATAAACCTTAAATATAGCAGATACTTATACACGAAATTTACACACTAACACTTATTAGAATGAACTTAGCTAATCTATGATTACAATTAGGTACATTACTACAATCAAAGTCAGTTAAAAACACACAACAAAACATAATACAACAGAAGAAATAACAATATCACTATAAAAATTACAAAGTATATATAAGTATACATAATCTATATTGCGCTGGTGTCATTTACGAGCAGGGCTTCCGGTTTTTGATGCTCAAAAATGTGGATCTTAAGTTTGGTTCTGAAATTGTGCAAAGAATATATATGCAATATTGTGTGTCCTGTGTGTCAAAATAAATGCCTTGAATTTGAATTTATTTTGCAACTTACGAACTCACTTACAAATACAATGCCTTACAGTACACTTCAAAATATGTTGAATTCTTTTACTTGGAGGAAAGTTATGGGATACAGTTCATAATACTTAGTGTATTTTTTTCCCCAAACAGGGGCATTAGTGTTAAAATTAAATACAATTTTAAGATAACAAAATTCATTCCAGCTGTCAGCCATCGGTTTAAATAGCTTTTCTCCATAACTTAGACAAGGACATAACACTACTTTACAGGTACTATGTCGATGGTCCTATTCGCATTTTTACCGCCAAACGATAGTTCAAAGGCTCTCTAATATACATGTCAACTAGCCGAATGTATGAAATGGGAGACATGGATGTGATACATTTTGGTACGAACTGTGATATATTGATATATTATATCCGGTCGAAATAAAAGACATGCCTATATTTATAACTCTCTTAAAACACTCTGTTATAAAAAATACAAACATCAAAATCCGTTGCGAGTTCTAAGGATGTAAACTTATGCAGAGATAAACAGCGGAAGTCGACTTTGTTTTACATCAATGATATAAACAAAGTCGACTTACGCTGTTACATAAATACATGCATTTATTTTTCTTACCAATTAATTTCGTATTTAAGCGATATTGTTTCGGTGATGTGATCTTTGTTCAAGTTAAATAAATGAACTTAGCAATATAAAGATGAAATATATTTTAGATACATAAATACAGGTAAGTATAACCGCGTTTGAGTAACCGTATTAATGTTAAAGTTAAAAAACATATAAATGTTTTTTTTTTGCAGTTACAACATAAATTACGATATCTCGTAAAATGTTATTAACCTAAAGCATTTTATAAAATTCTCCAATTACTCGTACATGCCAAGTTATCATATACATTATATTATTACTTTTGCAACTGCGCTCTTAGCTAAATAAGGCAACGCGAGAGTTGCAGATGCGGTCACAATATTGGCAGGTGTAATGCTATTACGTTGCATTTGAGAGCGGCAGTTCTGTGAATTATGTCGGCAACCTCTTTAACAAGTGTTTATGTTGCATACACTCAAACTTTGTACTACTTAGTCATATTATGTACAAAGTTGAAAATGTCATATATTAAATTGAATTTTCTTATGAGTGTGACTCGTGACGTACCCGCAAAATTTAATCATGTATTGTGTTCCGATATTTATTTTACTCTTGATAATAATCGGACTAACTACTCGGCAAATCTATAGAAGCCAAAACTGTAGTTATAGGTATATGTATTTTAATGCAATTGGCCCTCAAACGAGCCTACCAAAAAAAACAGTTTCACAATTTAAAAGCGGTAGTTAGCCAGATCGATACCAGGAAATACTGTTACTGTAACACCTTGCAAATGTTTACTGAGTTTTGAATGTATTGTGTAAATATGTATCTGTGAATTTCTACGTTGAGTTATAGGAACTATAGCAAGTAGTTCCTATAAATCAGCTACTACTATTGCATGCGATTAAAAATATTAAGCAAAGGTCGAAGCGGTCAGTTCATGGATGGGTGACCGAAAGGTGGCATTCCATTTTGGTCGCTACCGTGGGTCGTATGACACGTTAAATTGTAGGTCCCGGCTGTTTGTATTGTACGGTAGCCATTATGCCTTAATGACTACCGTACAATACAAACAGCCGGATCAGAAGCTTTTAGGGCGGCTTGATAAACTCTTGACATAACAGTTGGCTTACTGGTTGGCTTATTGGTTGGCTTATTGGTTGGTTACTCTCATTCGATAAGAAGAAGAACTACTAGCACTGAATGATATCAATCAATTTCAATACCGAATCGACTGTCAATTATATTACTATTCCACTAGGGCGTTTCTGTGATTGTGTAAGAATCACGTCTTAAAATGTAGATCCCTGCTGTTTGTACGGCAGCTTAGCCAAGTCAGAAGTCAGAAATACCTCAAAGGTGTTTTGAAAACTTTTGACAGTTTGTTTCTCTCATACAAAAGCTTCTGTAGAAATCTCGTCATTATCGTCATTTATTTATTTTTAAAGTAGTGAATGCCCTAAGTTTGCATGAATAGTTTTGGTAAAAAAAATATTTTATCACTCAGAAGATCTCATTCTACATCCACATTAAAATCATAACACTGTGAAGGCGTTTTTACGCGATGCGAGTTTATATAAACATTCAAAAATTCTAAAAAATATTAAACGTTAACGTTCTGTTATCAATTTTAAGGAACCTATTTCTTTTTTCAAATATGTCTTCCCCTGTAGATTTTTGATCCTCTTTAGTTACATAAGTAACTAAGTTCGTATGAGAATGGCCAACTCTAGTGCCAGATTTTTGCAAACCGTCCTAAGGTTCAGCTTATCTTCAAGCCATTAGAAGATAAAATAAGATAATAATTTATTGATCAATACAAATATTGAACAAATGACTTAAAAGTTACAGCAGTAAGAAATTCTATTGTCTCGTCAATTCACAAAATATTATATATAAAAAATAATAATAATAATAATTAATAAATAATTTATTTATTTATTTATTTAATAAATATTATATTAAAATACAATTAAAATATTTTATACGTGCATTAAATATTTCGATAGAATTAAATGTACAATGTTCATTTTCTTTCTAATTTAATGTTCAAATTAAATTAGTGTTTAAAATTAAATTAAAATGAAAAATTAAATAAAACATGTCAAAATAAGATAAAAAGTCAAATTAAACTGACAATTGCGAGCCTTTGTCTTTAGCTCTATTATAGTAGATAAAGTTTCTATTCATAATAGATTGAAACCTGTTCGTGTCAAAGCTTAGTTTCGCAACTCATTTCTACAAACCAAGTCCAGTGTTGCCACTCTGTCTGCGTCGATAACAAATTAAATCCGAGCCACGGATGACCGGGCGGCCTCTGAAGCGGCGCGGTGCCCTAACACCTAACGCAGTTCTGTCATGTTATACAGACGGGAGCAAGTAATCCTACCTCGTCTAGGCCTCTACTGTAATGTCACTTGCATATTGTAGGTATACGGCTATTTTGGTACTGTGTTCTGTGTGCATCCATACGTAGAACATACCATGGAATGTCGTCCCTAAATAAACTTATCATTTCATTTCCTAATGTAACATTTACAAAGCTCGAAAAGGAAAGCAACTCTCTAGTTTGGTTAGTAGAAAACTGTTCAAGCATTTTCCAGCAATGTATATTATGTGTAAGTATATGTATTTATGAAATATTAGAGTTTAGAATTCGTTCCGGCAACTTGGTGTAAGGTGATCTAAATGATAATGATAAAAATGATAATGATAATGAAAGCCTTAACAGGGTAGATAAATTAATAAATGATTAATACAACACCCAGATATTTTCATTTCAATTTGCTGAGGTTAAATAGCAAATGCTCTGTTTTAAAATTGTTATTCTGCTAAAACAGGTAGATTGTGAGTCGTCTCATTGGGTACACAGTATAAAATACATATGAATCGATTACATGACTGTAAACAAAAAAAAATAGTCGAGATTGGGCAGGTACGACGTGGATTCATAGCTCATACAAAGGGATATAACCAAAAGCGGGATTCTTTGGGCTGTAGATGATGATGACGCGTTTCTACGTAGCCTAGACCAACATGTTAATCGTCAATCTAACTTCTCATTCCAGCTACCAGTAATGACGTACCTCCGCAACCCGGCACTGAAGCCGCGCCATTGGGTCAAGATAGAAGAGATCCTCAAGACCCGGTTCACGCCAGACCTGGTGGTGACGCTGAAGATGCTGGAGGACCTGCACGCCTTCCAGCATGCAGACGAGCTGATGGAAGTCGCCGGACAAGCCAGCTCTGAATCTGGCCTGGAACAGTTGCTCAAAAAGGTCTGTGCTCATCTATTCATATTTTACTATTTCATACCATACTAATAGGTGCACGCCGCTTCGCTCGTATTAAGAAGTAAAACTTGCATCTCCTATTTCACCCCTTTTAAAGTGGCATTTCCAAAAATCCTTTCTTAGCGGATGCCTACGTCATAACATCTACCTTCATTCCAAATTTCAGCCCAATCCATCCAGTGGTTTGGGCTGTGCGTTGATAGATCACTATATCAGTCAGGCGGTCAGTCAGTCAGTCAATCAGTCAGTCACCTTTGAGTTTAATATATATAGAGTTAGTGATTTGTTTTTCACTAGCAACTCGATTTCTGCATTCGCACGAACAACATAATTGAAAGGAAATTGCACTCAAATGTGGCACTTAGACATTTTAGACCACCAAGTACCCCGAAACGACGCGGTCAGTAATTGGGTGAATGACTAAAAAGTCCCACCTATTTGTCATAATACCAGCAGTCGTTAAGCCATGTAAGAAGCCCCTAGGGCGGTTTGGAAACTCTGACATCAGAGCTGGCCACTCTCATACGAACCTGCATACTTATCTGAAAACACACTGACACAAATTGTGCATGTCTTACCTTGAAAATTGCATTTATTGCAACAGATACATATGCAATTTAAGGAGATAGACGCATATGTTTACTATAAAGTATGCAACCAGAGTAGTAGAAAATAATTGCCCTAGTGTGTTGTGTTAATTAGTGCAATGTGAGGGTGGCGCAATTCAACACAGAATACAGAAGCACTAACTCTAAATCTATACAACTATACCTTGAAGCAAAAGTGACTCGGCGGTTTAAGCGTCTGCTTTTCATCCTGACGCATCGTGGTTCGAATCCTGCCCCGCACCAATGACTTGTTTTTGAAGCTATGTGTGGATTATCACTTGCTTTACGGTGAAGGAAAACATCGTGAGGTAACCGACATGTTTGAGGACCACAATAACCGAGGACATGACGTGTCTTCCGTGGAAGCACCTGGGAGCCCACTACGATGTATCTGCTAAAGAGAACTCCCCTACAAAATGATTCTGAGGGTAGTCACGACCATCAGTAATGAGGAAATACGACTCAAAGAGAGAACTCTACATACTGCTACGCCGTAGCTGTGCTACGAAAGTAGTTTCAATATTACCACGCACGGAAAATGAACACTAACAAGCTACATAATTGTCACTCTAGAAATGTAACTGAGCCCAGTTAATAAATATTACGAGACATTTCACACAGCGCCATCTAGCCCCATACTAAGCAATAGGTACTAGATAACGGATACGGTACCGTCATACCTTTTTTATGTAAATATATATTTGTGCCAATACATTTGTACAATATTATGCAAAGAAACAACCAGATTTAGCAAAAATACTTACATATTGAAAATAAACGAGTATCTGTGCGGGAATCGAACCCGCGACCCCTGTCATTAAAGGCAGACAACTTACCAACTGAGCCAACAGGCCAGTCTAACTAGTGATTGTCAACCGCCGCCGCGGGTGGAGTTTAGCCCTTTAGCGATCAACTACAATTAACGGCATTCGGATTTCGGCAGCAATCGCATTTTCAGCATCGTCACCAATCACGACCAAGCTTTGTGTGCTAGTGGTGTGTGGTAAAGAGATGAAATTTGGAAACATTTCTGACGCGACATTTGTAAGGAGTTATAACTCCATACTTTCAATTATACGTAGCCAAGAAGTAATAATGAAATAAGAAATATTATGTTCTATATTGCCATGATTGCAGCTTATTACACTCAACTAACCTATTCAACTTGTTTATTGCTTGCGATGAAAAATATGACTTGAAAATACCATATTCTAGATTTTTCCAATATCCTCTTGAGACATCTGACAATCTGTCTCAAGAGCTTATTGAAAATTATAAGTGATTCAATATCTGGTTATTACGTTAACTCCCACCTGTTCTGTTGAGTAGTTCTGTTGACAGGATTACTGGGTATTTTTTTCTCATTAGTTCTTAGTAGATATAATTGATTTGTTTTTTATTCATACCCATATATTTTGCGACGAGTAAAAAATAACAGAATGGTCAAATAATTAGTATTATGAAAACATGGTTAAGGTACTCAAAGTAATCAACGCTGTAATCTAACGCTGTATTTTCATCGCAAATATATCCGTTTGAGCGATTGAGTTGAAGAAAACACAGGTTTAGAAACAACTAGCATTTAATGACAACCGAATAATTTAATGTCAACTTTTATGGAACTTTAGCTTGATATATGATATAAAAAAAAGTGAACAAACAACGACGGTGGTGCCACGCAAACGCACGATACCCTCATTAGTTAAGACACGAAAAGTTTACATGTTATATTCAAATACTGGCGTAATTTATTATAACTATTTCAGTTCGGTAGTTTCATTCAGTTTTATTTAGATAGCGAGACATAAAATGCGGAAGCATTACTGACACGACTTACGAGCTAGCTTTAAAGAATTTTATTTTCTTCCAAAGGTGGAAGAGATGTGGGCCTCCCTAGAGTTCCCCGTGATCCTGCACAAGGATGCCAAGGACGTGTACGTGCTGGGTGGCCTGGATGAGATCCAGGCGGCGCTAGACGAGAGCAACATTCACATCAGCACCATACTGAGCTCGAGGAACTGCGGCCCCATCAAGAGCAGGGTCGAGGAATGGGCGAAGAATCTCGACTTGTTCTCGAAAACTCTTGTGAGTAATCTCTTCTTTTTCCTTTTTTTTATCAAGGCACACAAAACAAAATATGTTCTTAAATGAACTGAGTATACATGCTAAGCTGGTTTCGATCCAGAACAAATTCCAAAAGAATACTTTCCTTTTCTTTCTACAATCAGTATTACTATAAGCAGTGGTCTGTGCAATTGTTATCTCTTAAATGTAATCTCTTAATTTAATTTATTTTACATTGAACGCCCGCGGCTTCAAAATAAAAAGTAGTCTGTGACACTCCTAAGGTCTCATGCTATTTACATACAAAAAAACATGATGATCCATTCGGCCGTTTATGCGCTATGAGCTTTTAAATAAACAGATAGCGACACAGACAAAATATTATATTTAGAAATGGTTGGAAAGTGTTCTGCTATCAATTCAAAGTATCTACAAACAATTTTTTTAAATATCTTTAATGTTCAGATTTCTTACCCTTTTCAGCTTTATTATATGTATAGTACCTATTGATAACCGGCTCGCACTTACGTCTAAAATTGTTCTGATTTGTTTCGGAGCACTACTGGCATCATCATGCCCTCTGGCAGTGGGCTGGAGCACTTAGACCACCTTTAGGCTTTTGTAGTAGTTAGAAGTAGTATGTTTACTGTAGTGTTGACTGTGTTGTAGAAGGCAGGATCTTCTAGGGGATCAATTTTTGTACACAAAAAAATCATGAAAACTTTCGATCCAATAATATCACTTTCACTTTAACTTTTATTGGAAAAAGAGCATAAATAATCACGACCGGCAGGATTCGAACCTGCTTCTTAGACATATTCTGACAGCATAAGTGGTGCCATCAGCCGCTTAGTCAGAAGTGTATGGAAATGAGTGTGGATTTTCGCGCCTGGCAGTTAGTTGACCGTATAGCCTAGTTGGTTAAGGCGTTCTGGCGGTAGCAGAAATACAAACAAACAATAAAACTTTTGTTCCAATAACATCAGAGTGAATAAATAGGTAATGCCATTGAAATATGGTCGTAAAATTTGTAGAATTTGTTTATTATCCCTTTTTTAATTTAATTCTGTAGCCGATACGGAATGAGAACCATTTTTATTTGTCAAAAAATATTACGCCAAATATTAGTGTTTGTCGAAATATTTTATGACAAATAAAAATGGACAAATAAACGTCCCTTTGCTATGAGATTTTCGCAGTTTTAAAACTCAACTAGCAAACAACATGCATATGAAATAAAAATACGACGTATCGACGTAAAAAATATTGAATTTGAATTTGAAAAACTGGCAGGTATGTATGTAAGTAAGCTGTATCTCAAACGCATAGTTGACATTCTGTTTTGTATTCAGCAGTGCTTTCTCGCTCTGTGCTACCGTGGAACAATGCATTCTTTTCCAATAATAGTTATTGAATGAAATTCTTCATTAAAAAAAGCTGCTATGGCTATTTATATTTTCGCGATGGAGAGTAAAGTGCAGACAATGGACAATGCTTTTTCTTGTTTTTCATGAGGGTTTTCTAAAGGATTCGATGAAATTTGTCACGTTAGTTACGTTTCGTAGTATTTTGTTTATTTTACCGATTTTGTCTGTGCGAATCAGGTGCGAACTGATGAGTCAAATTCACAATTACAAAGGTGATATATGCGTTACATTGAGTCTTGCACGGACATCCCGCTTGGGGCGTTTTGAGCATTTCCCCCATTTCTACCACACCCAGCCACCCAAGCTCCTTGAAACGGCCTTGGGTTGCTGGCATACTAGTTCCACTCGTACTCCCGTCACTGCAGGAGTTCATAATATATTTTTTACTCTATCTATCAACAGGAAGAATGGTTCGCTTGCCAACAAACGTGGATCTACTTGGAGGTGATATTCTCAGCGCCAGACATCCAGAGGCAGTTGCCCAATGAGACCAGACTGTTCACTATCGTAGACAAGTCGTGGAAGGACAATATGAGGAAAGTGGCTAAAGTAAGTAATCAATGGCATCGGATATACTCGTATATTAAAACTTTCGTGAGACATTTTATTAATTAAACGGAGTGAAAACTGTTTAGTTAACATATTGATCGGATATAAACTTTCAAATATTAGTGACTAGTGGACGCCCGCGGCTTCACTCGCATTATTTTGATATAATAAAACCTGAATACTAAAAATCATGGTGATTCGTTCAGCCATTTTTGCATGATGAGCGTTTAGAGAAACAGTCAAACAGTCAAAAATCCTAATTCTACTTTTTATCCTGAAATAATGCAAGCGAAGTCACGGGCGTCCACTAGTTGTGAATAAAACAAGAAAAAATCGGTGAATTATCATTTTTTTTTTATAATGATCCAATAGTAATCGTTCAGAATAATAACCGCCAGATATACCAGCTTCCACCGTATATTTTTCGGTGTGTATTAAAGTTAAATTGAATTGATTGATGGAGTCTTTGTTACATATTTCAGGTGCCTTTAGCCATGCCAGCAGCCACGCAACCCAAGCTTTATGAAGAATTTGTGAGAAACAACGAAATGTTGGACCAAATCATGAAGTGTCTTGAGGCGTACTTGGAAACGAAGAGAGTTGCCTTCCCCAGATTCTTTTTCTTGTCCAATGACGAACTTCTTGAAATCTTAGCTCAGGTATGCAATACCCAAAAAAACAGCAAAATGTTTTGAGTACGTAACAATAGTTAGTAAGCGCGGCTTGTCGTGGTGGGCCGCGAGCAGTATTGTCAAAACTAAGTACCTACATACCTAGAATCTAATTTTATTATCCGTCTATTTATAAGGTTCAAATCCGGCCCTACACCATTTAGCGGTGTTTTGTTTGTCTGTTTATCTAATCGCGCATCACGCAAAATCGGCCCAACGAATCATTATGAATTCTGGTATGTGCGTAGTAGTAGTAGTGAAGTGCTAGGTTAGGTGCTAGTGAATTACGGTACTTTTTATTCCGAATTAATGCGAGCCAAGCCGCGAGCGTCCACTAGTCTACAATATTAAAGTGATTATTTCAGACACGCAATCCTCACGCGGTGCAGCCTCATCTCAGGAAATGTTTTGACGCCATCGCCAAATTGGAATTCGGAGTCAAATTGCCAGAATCAGAAATGGAAATCGCGGAAGATGGTAAACTCATAATACTTTACAGATTTTCTTTTGACAAAGTTTAGTTTCATTAGTTCTAAAGATATAGTTTAGTTAACAACGTTTAAACGTAGGGTTGCAACTAGTAATTTGACAATCATGTTATTTTAACATAATCTTATTATTACAACGTTAAGATATCGATTAAGACAAACGTCAACTTTAATTGCAATTTTAATTTTAAGGTAAGCTTTAACTTAAAAAATTATAAATCTTTTTTTTATCGACAGTATTTTATTTCTCATTTAAAGAAGTTACGGAAAATGTACTCATTTAGATCGCTACTATATGTCAATCTGCTGGGAATTGATACAATTTTTTTTACTGATGACCACCTTTACAATATTTATGAAACACTACACACGCACAACAAAATTTTACATAATATATGTACATACGTACATATGATACTTCCAGTCCCATGTTATCAAGATTTTAAGCTGGTTGTGTACCAAACAGTATTTGTACCAAGCGTCACAAAGAAGCTTTGCTCGCTATACTCTTTGTAAAGTACTTAGGTACCTACCGCAGATCCCGTTTGCGATTCTGGGAATTCATCACAATGAGTGTGGATGTTTTGAAGGGTACAGTTGAAATACACGTAACGAGAAACCGCCAATGTTTCCAATATTTCACCAATATTCATATTTGGTCTACGCAAGTATGATCGCATCTCTCATTTTCGTCATAAGCTCAAGTGGCTTCCTATTCGCCTTCGACGGAATGCTCACATCCTCTCTCTAGTATACAACATTCTTTTTAATCCTTCCTTCCCGCGTTATTTAAAACAAAGTCTTTGTTACGCACATGACCGTCACTCTCTTCACCTTCGATCGTCATATAACCTTACTCTTGCCACTCCGAGGCACAACAAAGTGTCATACGGCAGTTCTTTTGCTACACAAGCTGTGCAATTGTGGAACGCTTTACCGTTAGACGTGAGGAAAGCGCCATCTCTAGATATATTCAAAAACAAAGTTTTTAAACTGTATTTGTCTTCTCAAGTTGAATAGAAAGTATAATATGCTATTGTAGTTATCGTTATTTGACATATATTTATTACTTATCATCATATGTATAGAAGTATGTATTAGTGTATTTGTTTATTTTGCTATTTATGTATGTTTATTTTTAATTTTATGATATGTATTTATGTAATTTCACATACATTTAAAACACCTCGTCTACCATTATACTTGCGTCTTATCCCTGCCAGATTGGTTGCCTGGAAGAGATCGCTTTTAGCGATAAGGCCGCCAGTTAAGACACTAGGTTTAAGTTTTAATATTTTTATGTAAATTTCTGTATTGTGCTGGTGTTTTTAATAAAGTGTATATCTATCTATCTATCTATCTATCAATATAAATGTATAATGTAACATCAATATTCCGGGAGATTGCACACAGCGCCATCTAGCCCCACACTAAGCAAACGTTTGTGTCGTGGGTACTAGATAAAGGATAGAATACTTATATACTTTTCTTTTGTAAATACATACTTTTTATACATACAAACGACCAGACTCAACACAAGTAATAATAAATTTTAAAATTCATAAATACTTGTGTCACGCGGGAATCGAACCCGCAACCCCTAGATTAGAAGGCAGATCCACTTAGCCGACAGGCTAGTCAAATACTCGGAAATGTATTTAGTGACAGCTGTATGTGTTGTAATTAACAAAAATAGCAAGCACAAACAGTAATTATCATCATCGACTTAATGAGACCCACTGCATGGCATAAGCCTCCTCCCTTTAACGCCAATAATCCCTGATAATAATACATTATTATTAACAGCCAAATTTAGATTCGATAGTTTTTTCGCATTTGATTAGATTACTGACACTTTACAGACTTCTTCAAAAATAGAAAGCATGTTATATTATCCGTGTATAGTAAACATTTAATAAAATTTAATTATGTTGATCTAAGTATATATGACTCCTAAAGAGTAAATTTCGTGAGTTTATCTTTGTCACTTTAAATTATTTGCCCCAGAATAAGAGAAAAAAAAGTAGAATAACAACCAATCTCAGGCGACAACCGCTACTATGGCGTTACATATTACAATTTACGAGCTTACTTATTTTAGTTGTTTCGTATTATATCATGACATGATATTTCATATCTTTCTTTCTATGGTAACAGGTACTCTAGTTGAAAGAGAGATGTCGTTCCACACAAGAGACATGCTTCAGGCCAAGTTGGCAAAATCTGCAAGTCCTGAAGACCTAACCACAGATATTATTGCAATGCTATCGCCTGAGACCGAAAGAATTAACCTAGGCAAGGTATGTATTACCCTCTACTAAGAAATGGCTGAAAGAATCTCTTTGCTGCAAAAAGGAGCTATATTTAATCATGTTTTCTGTAAGACTACTTTGATATCGCATTTACAAAGCCCTGTTGTTCGGACTTTTAGAGATATACATAAAGGGTAGGTATGTTTTGTATTTCCTATTGTTATTAACAGAATATATTTTAAAAATTACTTAGTATTTTGATATTTCACCTTTTAGTACTATTTATTTTAAATTAGACTTATGTAATGTAACGTTTTAAGAAATACCTTGTTGAAATATGTGTGATTTTAGATAGGCTTGGGAGAAAGTTGTCCGACTTGCAATCGGACACATCCCGGTTCGATCCCAGCCTTATACAAATGAATTAGTTAATATTTACATACTTACTATAGCGGTAATGGTAAATAAACATCGCGAGGAAACCGACATATTTAGGACTATACAACCTGAGGATAAGTGTCGAGAAAAAATCAGAGTATTTTTTATATAAGTATTTGTGTTGTATTTAATCATGGAACACCTATTTAACCAGCATAGGAATTTTATGGGAATTAGTAACCAGCGGAGACTAACTCCCCCGGGAGGACAGCTTTTTTTATATTTCCTTACTAATAATAACACAATTTAAATAGATGGTGTTAACTAACACATTGTCGGCCATGAGCATTATGAGATCACGTTTTCTTCTGTGTTGCCATAAGCGTCACTGGGCTGTGCGTTGATACTCGTAGATCACGTATAGTCAGTCAGTGAGCCAGTCACCTTTGAGTTTTAGTTCCACGTATTCAGTAAAACTCCCTTAATAAATTGATTTTGCAAGGAAACCTCCTCAGTAATAAGAATTATAGGTATAGTTCCCGTTTGTGTAATAAACCACAGCACGTGCACCAGATTTATACCACGTCAAAGGCCGATAGGGTGGTTGGAAAACTCTCGACTCAGTTAACCACCCTCATACGAACATAGGAGGAAAAGTTTTAACTCATAAGCATATTCAATATCGAAGTCGTAACTTCCTTCATTAGAAAGTGAAGAGGTTGTATTTTAGAATAAGTATTCAAAACTACAACCTCTTAACAAAAGCTTTACGTTTGGAAAACCAGCATCCGAGTTATTATTAATATGTCCTTTGTGCCGAGTCCACAATAACGATTGTCGGAAATAGCCATGAGATAAAAAAATATTGTGCTCATTCTTACATCTCCTATTTTCTAGTGCATACACGAATTTCCAACAAGGTATTAGGATATTAGGTTTTCATTAACCCAATTTATTTTTATTTATTTATTTATTCTCACAATTAGAACCGCTTAAAGCGAATTACTCTAATGATAAATAATCTAATCATAATAATAAAGTTAATTCTAATTGTAACATAAAAAAGTACAAATTAAATCATTATACAATACATAAATATATAATACTCAAAGGTGACTGACTGATTGACTATACTCGTATTATGTGATTTACGAGTATCAACGCACAGCCCATACCACTGGACGGATCGGTCTGAAACTTGGCATGCAGGTAAGTGTTATGACGTAGATTTCCGCTAAGAAAGGATTTTTTTTTAAAAGGGTGAAATAGGGGGTGTAAGTTTTACTTCTTAATTCGAGCGAAACCAAGAGCACCCAGTAGTTTATCTCATGAGTAAGTTTGTTAAAAGCGACGAACTTTGTGGGTAGGAGTAGCTTTCCATTATGTAGTACGGTTGCTGGTATTATATTTATCTATATTCTGCAATTCATATTCATTCATTCCTATTTCATTTTGATTCTACCGTTCGGTACTTATGAAAAAATATTAAAGCCTAAACTACTTACTGCTTAGTTGAACATTGTTATGTCTTTTTGCTCGACAAAAGTTGCACTACTTACTAGATAAGAGAAAAAATAACTTAATAATGTTTAGAACGTGCATCATGCTATTATTATTGCGCTATACAAATTAACTGATCCGTAATTTTAATCAATTTGCTTTTAATCAGATCGGTGATGCTTATGGCAACACAGAAGAAAACTTTATCTCATAATGCTCATGGCAGACAATGTTTTAACTAAGCATCTATTTAAATTGTGATATTATTTGAATTAAGATATTCCTCAAAGGTAAGGAAATATAAAAAAGTCTGTCCTCCCGGGGGAGTCAACTTAGTCTCCGCTGGTTACTAATTCCCATAAAATTCCTATGCTGGTAATAATTAAACTTTATCATTTATAAAAAGCATACAAACTGAGGTACTAGTGTACAACATTTACAGTCACTGTAGTGTTTAAGTTTTCTTTATTGTTATGTGTGATATCTATGAAGAGTAGTAGAAATAAAGGCTGTTATATTTATTTTTATTTTATTTTTAATTAAAGAAAACTAAACCAAAAAGTCACTAATGCATGCATTCCATTATGCTGGAATACTACCCCTAGTTAGTGAGCTAGTGCCATCTAGTTTTACAATATAGAGTTAAAGTCTGCAAAGCCGCATGATAAAATCTACTCATAGGGCTTCCCGACATGATTAAATTATACGAGAGTCGCAAAACTCAAGTTAGACATACGGGTTGCATAAAATTAACGACTTAGTCCTGACTGCATAGGAGAGCCACTGTATTATAATACTAGTGGACGCCCGTGGCTTCGCGCTCGTTAATTCGGGATTCAAAGTAGCCTATAACAATTC
This sequence comes from Macaria liturata, assembly GCA_964023185.1. NCBI lineage: Eukaryota > Metazoa > Arthropoda > Insecta > Lepidoptera > Geometridae > Macaria > Macaria liturata. Next base: position 13,990,458 of record OZ026808.1, read on the forward strand.
TAAGACCTCATTCTACCTAAATACCAAAAAAAATTAATATCCATTCGACGGTTGATTCGTGATGAACGTTTAAATAAACAGATAAACCGACTTAAATTCTATATATTGTTGAGACTGCAATGGAATTATCATTGCTGGTGGTCCTATGGTACTAGCATTATGCTGAGTTGCAGGGGTATTAGGTCAACACATTCATATAAACTTATGATGGAATTACATCAATATAATATACTAGTGGATGCCCGCGGCTTCGCTCGCATTATTTCAAAATAAAAAGTAGCTTATTACACTCTTAAGACCTAATACTACCTACATACCAAAAATCATGATGGTCCGTTCAGCCGTTTTTGCGATATGAGCGTTTAAATAAACAGATAAATAGAGTCACAGACAAACAGATAATTCAGTCAAAAATTCTAAAAACGGCTGAAACTGTTATGGATTTAAGGTATATTCAAGCATTTTTTTTCTGACATCTTCTATGTTTACATTTTTACCCTCTTCAGCTTTATTATATGTATTGATAGACATGTAGATAAATTACATCAAAATGCATGTGTGCCATAATAACGTTTTTCTATTTCTTCTATACTAATGTTTGACGTGATAAAGCAAAATATTTGGCTTCTTTGTTCAATTCAGCTCAGTTGCAATCTTTTATGTGCATATTTTTCAACCAATATAAACAACCTGACGCACATAACTTTACTTAAAGTTACGGATTGAAATGAAATACTGCAAGATCAGATAATAATCTGAAAAGGAGATTTTACACATTTTTTTCCGAACGCGGACATTTTCATTGAAATTTAATTTTAAAAGCCAACATTGCCATCACGTTCCCATTGTATATTTAAGTTAATAAAATAAGTAAGCTTAAATTAAATTATATGACAGATATACTCGTATACCTAAGCGACTTACACATATTAAACAATAATATTATGTCCTCGGATTTGTGCTTCTCAAACACTTAGTTGGTGGTTTCCAAACGATATACTTTTACAAGATTGAAAATCCATAAATAACTTAGAAAAAACGAGCTAAACTTTAAAAAAATCGTGGTGAACTAGAGGTTTGATCATATTTACCAAGGAACTTTTCCAACCATTGTACCAGTTTTTTTTCAGCTTAGACTCAAAATTTTAACAGAAACTGTGTGTTGCTCAGACACATTAGCTTTTTTTGCAAATCGTATCTGTTTTGCAGATTTTGTTTTCTCTGTAGTAAGTAAATAGCTTGGTTTTTATTTTGTTATGATTTATTTGTAAAATTTAATATTCTTTATTTAAATAAGTATACTTATATCTCTGTAAATTTAAGTAAATGTGCTGCGGCGGGATACTGCAGCTCTGAATCACAAGATCCACTGGATACTTAGCTCAGAGCTCAGTACACTTCTGACGTACTGTACTAGTGCATAAGATTTCATTTGTTTTTGTAATAGGTATGTAATGTACGTACACGTAAGTTTTTGGTCAAATAAACATATTATTTGATAGTGAAAGATGTCTGTAATATTGCATTAGTTTCTTACTTATTTTGAGCATGTATTTTAATCATTTCATAGTCTACCTTGTCAATTATTAAATTGATGTACACCAGGGAGAGTGCTTCTTTTGATAAAACTGGCTTAGTTCAGATGTACCTGCTCAGATTTCAATTTCTTAATACTCAAACTTGCTGAATCCCAGGTACGAGTAGTTATAGGCTATAAACTTGTACATCCAAAATTGTGTTATTTTTTCAACAAAATGATTAAATTGAATGTCATTTTTTTAACCAGGGCCTGAAAGCGCGAGGAAATGTAGAAGATTGGCTGGGCAAGGTGGAAGAGGCCATGTTTGCATCTGTGAAGAGATGTATGAAACACGCACTGAAAGACTTCTTGTTACGACCCCGAGTTCAATGGGTAGAGCTGCATCCTAATCAAGTAAGAAATCTTTTGTAACTATGTATAAAATACTAACAAATACAAACCTTAATTTTCTTAGCGTTTACAAAAAAGTGTAGATGATAAATTGAACCGAATAATTGAATACACTTGTATTGATATTATTTGCCATGTTCCTAATGTATGGAATCGAAGCCCGATCTGCCTGATAGATAAATAGATAGATTTTATTAAAACACCACATATAAATCAATACAATTTTTTGTATTGATTTATATGTGTTATACAGAAATTAAAATTAGCGTCTTAATTGATTTGGCTGAGTACCGAATTTTACAAAGAAACACTGCCGTAAGATCTCCGCGAACCGACGGAAAAATCAATCTTCGGTTTTTGGATAGTAATAAAGATATAAATGAGAAAATATATAAATATTGTAGGATATTTTATACAGCGTCATCTAGCCCCATACTAAGCAATAATCAAATCGATCAATGAATAATTTTATTTATTGACATACAATTATAAAAGCACAAGTGTTTGTACCAATGGCTTCTGAACTCGGTAATATCTGTGTTTCAGAAACCAGCTCCTCCAATTATGATAACAAAGGTTCTTTCATGTCAACAATGGCAATATACAAAAGCCCCAAAAGTCGAAATACAAAACTACACATTATAATAAATAGTATAGTACTTATATTATGCTGGCAGATTATTAAACATGCGCCGTCGGGTCGGGAGTGGTTAGGTATATAAAAAATAAAATTTAAGAGAATCATTGTTTGTCATATCGTATCATATAAAGAGGGCAAGGAATTGGCCAAAAATTAGAGAATATGCTCCACAGCGATACAATATGAGCATTACTCGTAAATTTTGAATGAATTGTTTCCGTTACCTAAATATCATTTCCTGGGTAAAGATATTTTTTCAAGATAGGAAGAAATATTATAGCCTATAAATGTTTGTTTTAGCGCGCCATTAAAAACTGTAATACTAAATGAACTAAATTAATATAATTCATTTTTAAAATGCTCATAAATTAATTAAATTCGCATTATTAGCATTAGGAATTAAAAATAGTTTTAATGATATCAGAAGTTATAACATTAAACATTATAACATTAACTTAAAATAAAACTACTTCTAATAATGATAATCCGATAACATTTTTTTTGAGTTCAGAAAACGCTTGATGCACAGCTTTTTATTGCCTTCTTAAATATAATGGATTTTACGTAATTCAATGTAGATTTAATTCAATTACATACATTCGCGTTTTATTTCAGAATATTTCTTTGTAGTTAGATATTTCTTGAAATCAAGACGAAAGTTTTATATTCACTGATATAGTAATATTTTATCACTGATATAATAAATATTTTTTGTAAGACACTGAGTTATTTTTTTTGTTTAAATCAATAGTTGTAATTCCAATCCTAATAAATCTCTAATTCTAATGAAACTATATTAAATTCGTAGCTAAGATAATGCTAGTAAGCTTGACGCCGCTGAAAGCTGAGCTTTCATAATACATGATAACAATTTGCAAATGCAAAACACTGTTCACAAATACCTAAATCTGAAAAAAGACTGCGCCAGAATAATCTCAAAATTGAAGCGCACGTTAAATAAAGCCAGCGAAAAGTTCAAACAAAGTAGCCTCAAAAAGTTTACTTAACTTTGTCGTAGGTCGTGCTCACCGTCTCGCAGATAATGTGGGCTAAAGGAGTGCACGAGGTGTTCGACTTGGGTCTGCCGCTGCGAATCGACACCGGCCTGCTGAGCTACGAGAAGAAGTGCATAGCTGACCTGAACGACTTGGCAGCGCTTACGCGGATGGATATCACGTCGCTGTTCCGGAAAGTCTTATGCGCCTTGATCACAATCGACGTCCACGCGCGCGATACGATCTCGCATATGGTCGAGAAACACGTCCAACGGTCGTTAGTATCTGCCCCAGACTGGACGGTTCCGGGCCTGTAGCCGATTTAAAACCTAGCCTCCCAGTGGGGAGAGCGCTACCCCCATAGATCCTCTATAGACCTGCGCTTTGACGCACGCTGCTTGCCCGCCTCATAAGCTATTATTAATTAGTTATTCATAAAAAGGCTTTATTTGAAATATGAAACGCAGGTTGACCACATAGAGGTAATTAGCAACAACTGTAACCATTTGCGGTTTATAATCACAGAACTGGCGTAGTGGGAAGAAAAAACTGTAATGTAGTTGTAGACGTGTACTAAAATATATATAGCAGATTTTTTAATTGCACTCATTTTATCGTGAGTTTCTAAAAATTGTAGAATAAAAGTTGTTAGAATTAAACTGCTAAAGCTACCCTACCAGATTTTGCATTTCATTCAGTACATTATAAATAACAGTTTATAAAAGTTTCTATATTTTTTTTTTAACTTCATAGCTAAATAACCTAAATAACACATTTTCTGTTTCCTGCCTATTGCTGAAACCATATTAAAACAAGTGAGTGCCCGCGACTTCCCTCACCTCTGTCACTAACAGGACGTTATACCATCCCCATACCAAAAATCACGAAAATCTGTCGCTCTCTTGTGGCCTCAAATAAATGAAGTGAACCAACACGCTCTCGCTATTAGGTATACAATGTTTTGGTTTACCTGTTTACTCAGTGATCTTCAAATTCTTGTTCTATTTTTTAGTACCGACTTCGAATGGTTAAAAATGATCCGCTACTACTGGGAGGAAGATATCGACAACTGTGTGGCGCGAATGTCCAGCGCTTTGTATATCTACGGGCACGAGTACCTCGGGGCGGGAGGTGAGTGCAACTCTGGACTAAATATTGGCACGTCGGAAAATGGAGAGTCGACTTTTTTTTTTACATTTTCGTTTGACTACAGCTTTGATGATGTTAAGCACCACTGTAGTCTAAGATGAAGCGCGCTTGCCTAAAAAACCTATTAACTCTGGATTTGAAGACCCCTGGATTATAATTTTCTGATAACAGGGCTCCAGGTAGAGAGTTCCATAATCTCGCTTGCCTTACTATGAAGGTAGAAGCAAAGCGCTTCGTGCGAGTCTTTGGGACTTCCAACAATATCAATATCTCGTTTTTCCGCCGAATTACCTGAAAAATATGTACAGAGTACATGTCTTAACTTTTAACTAGTTAATAAGTCAATTTTATTGAATAAATGAATGATGAAAACAGTAGTAACCGTAGGAATAGGTGGCGTTTTGACGTAAGTTGTATAGATGTTTAAGTCAGGAAAAAAGAGGGAAAATCAAAATACGAATAAAACTTGTTAAAAGAAGACAAAAATATTCCCTGATTCAATGTTTAGAAGCGAAAGTGTATTTATATTTATCAGAAATAGTTTGAGAATAGACAATAAAAATATGTTATTTTCATGGAAGAGCTGTTGTTTTTGAAATTTCCTTAAAGTAATATATTTTATGTAAATAATTAGTAAAAAGTATTTGCTTTACAATTACGTACGTATTTTTAGGATTGTATATGCGTCTATTTTCGAGTCCTGTATCTTAATTTAGATTTCAGATATACACTATCAAACCAAATATCACGACCATCCATCACTTTTGTGACGTGAAAACTGAACAGCAACTGAAGAACTCACTCTCGCTTTTATATATTAAGGACTAGCTGTGCCAGCGACTTCGTCCGCGTGGAATAGTTATTACCATAAAAACGGTTCTAGTGAGTTAATCTTAAAAGAATATACTGTCCCGGATATTTTGTTGGATCATTTCAAGAGGAATAATTCTTTCATACATATTTTTTTTATATCTTGAACCGTTTTCGCAGCGCACGCAACGGAAGCCCTCAAAAATGAATAATTTTCCCCGTTTATTCCACATTTTTCTTTGTTTCTTATATCCTAGTAGTTGCAGCGTGATGTTATATGGCCTAAAGCCTTCCACGATAAACGGTCTATACAGCACAAAAAGAATTTTTCAATTCGCACCAGTAGTTCCTGAGATTAGCGCGTTCAAACAAACAAACAAACTCTTCAGCTTTATAATATTAGTATAAATATAAAAAAACCATTGATTCTCCAGATTACTTTTTTATTTAATTGTTAGTATGTTAGGTTCACTGTCACATGTTTTTTTTGTTATAATGTCAAAAAATATTATCAGGACGTTATGTACGATGTCAATTTAATTTGCAAAGAAACTGTACATGGGTGCAGCAAAATTAGGCTCCAATCCCCAATTGACCCAAACACGTCTGCTGTAATAGAAGCCTTTACAAAATCAATTCACGGTAAAGCACCAAATCAATTAACAAATAAGAATTAGTATTAAAAAACCGGGACATTGCACACAGCGCCATCTAGCCCCACACTAAGCAAACGCTTGTGTTGTGGATACTAGATACTACTACGGATATAATACTAGTTTACTATATTTTTTTTTAATTCAAACTTATTATACATAGAAACGACCAGACTCAACGTAAGTAATTATACATTTTAATTACTTGTGTCATGCGGGAATCGAACCCGCAACCCTAGATAGAATATATACCTGAAATTTAAAGTACTTCATATTTTTAATCAGTTGACGACAAAATAAACTCCTAACACATTATTTTCGTTTATTCCACTTGGAGCGGCCTATGAATAATGGACTTTATAGAAATATAATTCCTAATAAATGTTGCGTCGAAATTGCTTCCGCATGTCATCTCTTTCCCACACACCACTCGCACACAGATCTTGCTCGTGATTATTAACGCTGCGGCAAATAGCCGAATGCATCTTGGTCGCCAGTTGATCGCTAAAGGGTTAAGCACCGCCCACCAACTCAACCGTGGAGGCAGCGGTTCATTATCTCGTGTAATTATGTTTTTGGCTTAGTTACGTTTCTATATAGACTCAATTCTTCGTAGCCTCCGACACAGAAAGAAAGATTTTATTTTATTTACGCAGGAATACAGCAATAACCTTATTATTGTACAACCCTACAGTCTTATTTTCAACTAGCGGACGCCCGCGGCTTCGCTCGCATTATTTTGAGTCTATAACGAACAAACATACCAACAGACACACAAACAGATTTTTTTTAACATGATATTTTATTCTATTGCTTCAATGAAGACCCCTCAACTAATTTTTTTTTTCAATTATCTTTGATGTACAGACACCGACCTGTTACAGCTTTATCATATGTATATAGATGGAACGTATGTACCCAGTTATGCACTAGGATAAGGACCCTGGGCAGACAAGTCAAGTGCAATCCTGTTCACTATTTGTCGTCGAGATATTTACGTATTCACAATATCTTGTTCAATTTGTTATCGTTGTAATCATATCTGGGCTAGGATAGAGTAAAAACGGAAAAAATAAATCAAACAGTCATTTATTTATATAACCTAAAAAAACTCTTATTTGAAATAGTGCTCAAAGTACATGAAAATATCGTTTTTCGTAGTAAATAAATGTACACTAGGTATAAACTATTTATTCATCAAAACGTGTCTTTCAACATGTACGTCACAACTAATCCTGCACTAAATTCCCAAACTAATACTTACTGAAATGAATATATGTTTTCGCTTTAATTTCAAAGAAAGGTGCAGTCTAGATAGAAATTTGACAAGATACACCCATGTGCATGAAAACTGCTATCAAGCTCTCAAAATATCGGTTTTGATGTTAGTTTGTGATGGTTACTAACCCCTGTCACTTAACTAAATTATGTTCAACCTGTTCAACTAAATCAAGCTAGTGTGGCTCGGCGGTTTCAGCGTCTGCTTTTCATCCTGACAACCCTGGTTCAAATCTGGTCTTATACCTGAATATCTGGTAAATTATCTGGTAGAATGACCTGTATTTTCAAATTATTTGTGAAATTGCACTCGCTTAGCGGTGAATGAAAACATCGTGAGGAAACCGATATGTTTAAGGACCACAATATCCAACTCATGTGTCTTCCGTGAAAGGACCTGAGCGCCCACCACGATGTATGTATCTGCTCAAGAGAACTCCCCGAAACGAATTAATTCTACGGGTGAGTCTCGACCTTCGGTCATGAGGAAATACGACTCAAGAAAGAGAGAGAGTTTGACTACGTAAGCTTTTAAACAATAAATAGGACGTAAAATCTGAAGCAATGATGCCATACAGCTGTACATATTCGTACTCCTACTAATTTTATTATATTACTATGTTCAGAACTAAAACTGTCCTGTAACTAAAAACTAGCTGATTGCGTACGATCATTTAAATAGCATTTGCTGTAGATGTTGTTTGTGTTTCTGAATCTTCATCGCAAATACCAATGGTAGTTACGGAACAAACCGCATACCTACAGCATCCCTATAACACAACTATTGTATAGCTAGGTTAGTATAGCTAGGTTAGTACAGTTAAGTATGTTTGCTGCTCTGAGGCTTGTTATTTGCATCGGCGCAATATGGCTTACTCTCTGTTTGATACTAAATTGAACTAAATTGAATATTATTTGCAAGAAACATTTGAATGCGCATTAATTAACTTAAATAAGTGCGCGCTGTGAACCGCGGATAATCCGGTACTATTATTTAAATCGGTATGTAATAGAATATAACTTTAATGTACATAATATAATAATAATAAAACACAGAAATTACAAAAAAAGAGACCCGGTATACCGTTTAGCGTGAAGGAAGAATCAATGTAAAAGCACAAACGTATTCATTTAGAATCTTGAAAAGATAAAACATGGATTTTATTTGTTTAAGATAAGATAGGTAAATATACAAAGATGAAGGATGAATTGAGTCTTTTAAATGAAGCAGTACAGGTTTACGTTTTAGCAGTCTATCTTATATTCACCTCCATTTTAATCTGAAATGTACCTGGTACTAATTTTTGAAAAGATATGTCTATTTAATCCGGACCATACATTTCCTAGATAAGAATTTCGGCATGCTTGCAGGCCTGTTTTTGAAAGCATGCTGGTGTATTGGTTAGTACAACTATCAATATAATTATCCTGCCTAATCGATGTCTACGCGTAGCCATTGGTGGAAAATTTGGAATCCACCGACGACAGCGTCGTTCTAGAATCCAAGAGTTAATATATTTGTCTATAGCTATTAATTGTTGGCAGGTGTACTCGTGATAACTCCACTAACGGACCGCTGCTACCTCTGCTTGATGGGAGCATTGCAGCTGGATCTAGGAGGCGCACCCGCCGGCCCCGCGGGTACTGGCAAGACAGAGACCACTAAGGACTTGGCTAAATCCTTGGCCATACAGTGCGTCGTCTTCAACTGTTCTGAAGGCAAGTGACAAAGTCTTTTCCATGAAATGAAATAATTTCGCCGTATTCGAGGGATTTTGTTCGTGAAAAGGACTTTAGATTGTGTTCAATTTCAACTGTTTTTTAATTGTCTTCTTCGGCTTTGCTGCCATATTGCCAGTGTAGAGAATTTCAGCTGTTACCGGCGTGTAATTATATACAAAGCTGTAAAAAATATTTTCTGTATGTTTTGAAAACGAGAAAAACAACGTTTTACCGAGTTGTTTAGAAATCGATCAGTTTTTAATTAGTAGGTAAAACTTGTTTATTTTTAATATTGGATACAAAAATCAACCTTTTATTTTTTTTATACCACAAACATATTGCTGAAAGCTATATAATATTTATATAATCTAGCGCATACCAACATATTACCTACCATAACCATACACTACCTTCATTTTTAATAATGAACTTGGAAACTCTTCTGTATATTTTTGCTTTTTTTCTCTCTCTTTTAATGAAATGAGTCTGGATTCGCCGCTTATCAAGCTCTTTGTTGTGGTGGTTCTTGTATGCATCTGTCAACAGGGAAGGGACTGTAATGTTGAACTTGCTCTGCAATCTCACAAAGCAGTTGCCATTATGAGATATATTAAAAATCACGATATATTAAAATCCACGGTTCATAGCATGTTTAATTTCTTTTTTCGATGTATAGGTTTTTGTTTGAATGTTAAACATTTCTGCTGCCAAGGGTGTAATATTGTTAAGTATTTAATAATGTGTGTACTATAACCACTTGGTTTCTGATATTTTAGATTCTGTTCCATATTAAAGAACCGAGTAAGTTATTTGAAGTACGTACCTGTTTAAAATTAACCAATATAATATAATTCATCGTATTATACTCGTATAACATGTACGACCTTATTTTTCTTCTTCTCATTTTTTTTTCTCAAATAATATAATAAAAAAACAATTACTACGAAAATAAAAATCTACACATTTGTAATATGAAGGAACAACAAACATTACATTAAAAAAAAAATATATATATATATATACTAAAATACCATTTCATTAGTGCTTAAAAAATATTAAAAAAATAATAAATCGATCTTCCACTGAATATTATGAATATTTATTTTGGTACGTTAAGCTGATTATTGGAAAAAAGCTTTCTTATAAGCCTTGCCTACGTGTGTTGGGCGATTCTAGGAAAAATCAAGCAGAACAACAAAAGTAGGTAAACTTTTAATAGATAATCAATAATGCTTTTATAAAATGAAGCTGTTATTTCGTTTCTTCAACAGTATTTTTTTAAATAAACAACCAAATATTTTTATTTCCATATAAAAACTGTTGGAGGACCGGGGCACCCACCACGATGTATCTTCCCAAGAGAGCTCTTCTTACGGTTTAACTCGGCGAGGAGTTACGACCCTCAGCTATGAGGAAACTTCGAGATTTTTATTAAAATTAAAAAGCTATTAAATAAATAAAAATAAGTGTACATGCACAAACGAGAAGACGTTGGCATTCGATTTACAGATTCACCTAGACCAGAAATCAACACATCCTTTATTTTACGAGGTATTATGCGGTTGTTTTTATGTTTATATTTGTTGATCGCATTATTTCTAGATAAAAGTAGCCTATGACACACATACTACCTACATACCAAAAACCATGATGATCCATTCAGCCGTTTTTGCGCGATGAGCGTTTAAATAGATAGACAAACAGAGATACAATAAAAACAGACAAAAATCTATAAATTATTGTTTAGAACGTGTTCTGTCACCGATTCTAAGTCCAAACATTTTTTTTTTGTATAAATCTTGTTCAGATTTTCGACCGTCTTCAGCTTTACTATATGTTATTTTTTTATATATCCATCTTAGGTCATAGCCTTTGCTTACCAAACTATGGCCAAGTGCAAACCCGTACTAGTCAAAATAAATGTACCTATAGATAGATATTTCTATGTAATGTGAAGTGATGAAATAACTTCATGTCAACCCTTCCCACTGTCACAGAATACATAATACTACTAGTGTGTAGTTGTCGACTAATAAAATAAAAAAAAAAAAAAAAATGTTTTTATTTCGGACAACATAGGAGATCCAGATAAGTGTTAGTAAACTTAAAACTAATAAGGGTTAGTACAACTAAAACTAAGTGTTCTAAGGCGAGTATAAGTAAGTTTATTGAGTCATGTACTTAGGCGGCATGCCCTGTGGAATCATAGTTCGCACGAGATGCCTCCGTACAGACGCCTGCGGGTCCTCCGCTATTACTTTCAGGATGCTGTTGTGACTGCCCAGAAGCCTTCTCACCAAAGATGCTACCTTCTTTCTAATGATGGCGTGGAAGCCGTCTGTGTGGGATTCGGCAAACATTCCGGAGGCACTACAGAATCTGGGAAGTTTCAACAACATCCTGAAGACATTATTATATTGGATGCGTAGAGTGTCCAGCGACTTCTGTGAACACCTAAACCACAATGCACCAGTGTACAGACCCTGACAATACGCTTTGAAAAGGGTAATTTTGACTTGATCCGTACATCGGGCAAACCTGCGGGCCAGCATGTTCCCTCGAGCCGCCAGTGCTCTGCGCTCCCTCTCCACGTCTTCATCGTCCTTAAGGTCGTCGGTAAGTATATGCCCGAGGTACTTAAACCTAGTCACTTGTTTTAGGGCCATCCCATTGAGGGTGATCGGGGCGACGTAATCACGTGACTTACCGGCGGCCTTGAAGACCATGAATTCGCTTTTCTTTACATTGTAAAGTAAACCATGCGATGCGGCGTAAGTCTCACAGACCTTTAGCATCTCCGCAATAGACCTCGCCGTGGGGCCCAGCAGCGCCATGTCGTCTGCATAATTAATGTTATTGACACAGACTCCAGCCACGTGGCAACCGACACGCATGCTGCTGAGCTCCTCGATGAGGCCGTTCACATACAGGTTGAACATTTTCGGAGATGACAACCCTCCTTGTCTTACTCCGCATTCCAACCTATACGCGTCGGAGAGGCTAGAAGCCCATTTCACATGATTGGTCTGATGGCTGTACCAATATTTAAATATTCTGAGCAAGTCCGCCGGCATCCCCCTGTCCTCCATCTTTCTCCAAAGCACATCATAGTGTACGAGCTCGAAAGCTTTGGAGAGGTCAAGAAAACAGGCGTAAACCGGGGTCTTCCGCTCAGTATAGTACTGGACAGTATGCTTGAGAGCCAGGATCGCGCTTTCAGTAGAAAGTCCGGTCTGAAAACCGAACTGAGCGTCATGTATATCTAAATATTTATCTAGACAGCTCTCAAGCACACTATCCAACACCTTCGCCACTATAGTAGCGAGAGAGATCGGACGATAATTGCCCCTGTCCGAGATATCTCCTGTCCTGTTCTTCACTATGGGCACCACTATGGTCTTCATTAAATCCTCTGGAAGATATGAATGACTAATGCACAGGTTGAAGAACATAGACAGAACCCTCGGCAGGTGCACTCCAGCATTTTTAAGATGTTCGATGCTGAGCCCATCGTGGCCGGGAGATTTACCTCTACTCATACTACAAATTACTTTTCTTATTTGTTTAGCAGAGAAATTAAGTAAAGGTTCCTCTTCCTGCCCGACAGGCGCATCATCGATCACAACGGCGGATGGCCCGAGTGGAGACTGGACTTTAAAATGTGACATAAACATGTTAGCGATGTCACAAGGGTCACTTCTGCCATCAATGCTAGCAGGGGAACCAGGCCTCACATCAAGCCTACCCGTGGACTTCCAGAATCGACCAAAATCTTTTTCTGCCCTCTGCTTCGCAATAATGTCCATCTTTACTTGTTCTTGATGCTTTTGGCACCACTTAAGCCGACCTTTAAAGATTTTGCGAGTGTTGCAAATTTGTTCAAAGACAGATCCAGACTTCGGTCGACCATGGCTTATCCACTCTTGATAGCGAAGTCTAGCCTCCCCATGTGCTTTCCGAACATGTTTATTCCAGCCGCAAACTATGTTTTTTCTACAGCGTTTAACAATTTTAGTTTCAACGGCCGCATCGCTGATTACCTTAATTATTTTACAGTACATTCCATCAAGTACTAGCTTATGTTCAGGTAAGATACATCGCCCAAAACTACAATTTGTAAGTTCCGGGGGGAAGTCAATATCCCTTAGACCACTGTTACAAAGTTGATGATATTTACTTATTTGTGATTCATCTCTTTCCCCCCAGATTACAGCGCTACGAGGTTTATCTGGTAACATACGTACAGGGCAAAGTTCTCCTAGCTTACAATTTATATATAGAGGCAGATGATCAGACATAAATACATCACTAACTAATGTGTAGGTATATATACGAGGCCTATACATAGGCACTAGGCTGTATATTATATAGGTTTGGTCCGTTTGATCTCGCATATAGATGTGGGCGTTTGTGGATCTAACGGGTTTCACGGTTTTGTACCTTTTACTACAAATCCAGACAAAGGTCTGTCCACAAATACATTAGGGCTCCGTGCATTTCGCGGTAATCCCTAAATTAACAGGTGCAAGGCAATTTCCGCTTTTACACACGATATTTCTAGTATATCTCACTTACATGTGTACCTATAGAGACTTGGATTCAGTTCATGCCAAAATAGATATCGAAGCGCGAAGTTTTAAAAATCATAGAAGTTGTTGGGACTGATGATCTTAAGTCACTTTAAACATGTTTAGCGTTAGCCACTAGTTACTTATTTGTAATTAATTAATAGCTTTGGAAACTAATAGCTCGTAATTCGATATCTGTTGGAAGCGCACATAATCTTGTTCAGTAATATATGTATGTGCTAAACTTAATTGGAAAAGGGTGAAAAAAATAATCACAACAGACAGGATTCGAACCTGCGCCATCCTGGAAACGGCAAGACGCCTAAACTACTCGGCCACGGTCAACTGCCTGCCAGGCGCGAAAATACACACTCATTTTCAAGCATTTTAGAATCGACAACCTTGGTGCGGGTTTAGTACTTAGCAAATAACTCATAGTTCGTATGTATTGAAAACTATATTGTATAATCAAACTGTGACTGTTGTGTATTTACCTTTAGGTAAGAGAGCTTAAAAAACATTTCGGATTGCCTTATTTGAAAATACTCACAGATGAAACTTTGGACATAATATGTAGTGTTGCTCCGCTACGACTGCTCTTAACCGGCTCCAAACAACAAACTTGATTGTTTATTTGTTTTAGGTGCGTTCTTCCATATACCACCGCCACACCTCTCCTCTTAATCAAAGTGGCTATCTTGGCTCTTAGGATCAGACCGCAATCTGTGCAAACCCACTAAATATATCTCCAGAGTATCATCTGCAATGGATGTCCGCAAAGTAATACCTGATTTAATATCTTAATACCCACAGAGTTGGACTATAGAATGATGGGCCGATTTTTCTCCGGCCTGGCGACGTCGGGTGCTTGGTGCTGTTTCGACGAATTCAATCGAATCGACATTGAAGTACTCTCTGTGATTGCCCAACAACTCATCACTATCAGAAACGCAAAGGTCGCTAGACAATCCAGGTGAGTACTATATGTAATTGAATTGTATGTTTAATTATTGGTTAGAATTTAATTATTTTTTCTACACATTCTTTATTATCCACTAAGCCTTTCTCGCCACCCAAAAATGTCCTTAAAGGGCTCGCTTTTAACGATAAAACTGCCGCTTCTGGCACTAGATTAAGTCCCGATATGTACGTAGATATTTATTTTTTATTTTAGGGTAACAACAAAGTGGTCTTTCCATAAATTTTCCTTATTTGCGAGTCCTATTCCTCATATTTGAGGGTTTTACTGGTACGCCGAATTGATTCATTGGAAAGTCTTCTTGGGCAAGTACACTGTGGTGACTATTGAGACCCTTTCTAGCATTATATTTCTTGCTAACTTCATAAAAAAGGGCCATGAATTCGACCTGTAGGTATGTGATATAGTTGGATGTTCTTTTTTTAACTATAACGGGTTTTCATTTGGCCATAGTTTGCCTGATAGTTAGTAGAGGCTATGGCATAAGATGGAGCGTGCTTACCCAATATGAACCGATAATAATGTAGATAAATAATATAAAAACCATTAGAAAAAATATACCCACTTAGACTTCTTATATTTAAATGATTAGAAAGCGTACGTTTTGAATTGAACAACAAACGAATTAAACATAAATTTATTGAACTTTTCTATCCCAAAGATGTACGATACATTAATTTTGTAAAAAATGACTACCTATCCCTGAGAAACGTTTCAAGCGGTGGAATTCCGTTTGAATGTGATATCAAATTCCGCGCTATCGGAAATGGAGACGTATGCAATTTATGAAGTGAACCTGAGCTTACCAGCACCAGGTATTTCGGAAAGAATTCGTAATCATCCGTTACATTTTGCTATCAAGATCACAACAACTTGGACCGTGTAATTTTATAAATACCCAATGGTTGTGATGAGATTCTACATCGGCGTGATGACGAAACAAAACTTATTTGACATACATCAACATACCCACATAATTATGACAACTCATACTGTTACATGACGCATATATTTATTTATATATTGATTTGTGCCCTGTATCTGATTTCAATGAAGATTTGTCACGGGCATCCACTAGATTTTATGAAAGAAAGAATTATTTCATAAGATCTTGTGAATGCCCGTGGCCTTGCTCGCTTTGTATCGACCGGAATAAAATAAACATTATTTCTTTCTTCTTTTCTTCGTGAACTTTAATTAAAAAACAAATGATCATAAATATTTCAGGACTTATCACACAGCATCATCTAGCCCCATATTAAGCTTACGCTTGTATCATGAGTACTAGATAACGGATTTAATACATATATACATTTCTTTCGTAAATACATACTTATACATAGTAACGACCATTCTTTTTTTGTCCCAAGAAAACCTATTACAGGTACCACCCAACCCCGGGAGGGCAGATGGTTATGTGGGAGTCTCCGCTCCGCTCCAAAGGGCGGCATACCCACTAAAAACCTGGAGTGTTCCACCTCCGCATCGTTGGTCCAGGGCCACGAGAGTGCAATGCATACATCCGCAACCCTGGTGATGCTGGCCCGGCTACGGGACCCGCCTCGGGGAGCTTCAGCTCAACCCTCAATGGACAACGTGTCAGAACACGGGACACGTCGTGCATCCTGTGGAGACTCGTTCTAGGGCAACAGGTTCCCCGACCTGCCACCCAGAGCCCCCAGCAGTCAGGCGGTCGCGCGCCAGAGCGGCCGCCCTCCTCCAATGCGCCCTCTGCGCATAGAGTTCGGTTCCGGTGACGCCGCTACTCGGCCGGTACACTGAACTCCTCTCGCCACTCGGTGACCACCTCGGGTGCTCTTAAAGAGCACCCAGCTCCACCTGCACCGCGAGGTGCGGCGACTTTTTTTTTTGTTGTTCCGTCTATACTTCCTCCGACATGTCAGAGACATTGTTAGACTAAACGTATTGCTTACGCAGTTTGCTTTGTTTATTCATCTGATCGGTAAATAATTTCACCTTTTTTATTGTTCGTTTTAATAATGTAAATAATAAATAAATAGCATTACAGGTTTTTATATCTTACATACATACATACTTTCCGATACTAAAACAATCACAAACAAAGAACCTCTTTCCAGCCAAATGGCGAACCATCATAAACGAAGGAGCACTCAGTGCACCCCCGGCTTATCAGGTTCACCACTACGCCCCGGGCCCTACACCAGTCCTCTCGAAGGACAGGTATAGGCGAGAGCCCCCACTCGATCGGACATTTGGACACAGGCTAGCAAGATCCACCGGACTGTGGAAGTTACTAATCTGTGGACGGGGTGCACCAGGCCTCCCCAACTAACCCCAAATCCCCATATGGAGAGATAAAATTAGTTGGGCTTACCCAACGTGAAGGTAGTCCGATCCACGCACTCCACATAGTAACGACCAGACTCAACACAAGTAATTACAAATTTTTAAATTCATAAATACTTGTGTTATGCAGGAATCGAACCAGCACCCCTAGATTAGAAGGCAGAGCCACTACCAGCTAAGCTAACAGGGCAGTCAAGTTTAAACAAGTTTCGAACTTTGAAACCCTTTAAAACGAGTCCATCAATAAGTATGTTTGGTTGCAAGGTTCATGTTCGAAGGCCGTGAGATCAAGTTGGTGCGTACGTGCGCCGCCTTCATCACCATGAACCCGGGCTACGCTGGACGGACTGAGCTGCCGGACAACTTGAAGGCCCTCTTCCGACCCATATCTATGATGGTGCCTGACTATGGTGAGCATTCAACTTCTTCTTAGTATGGTAATTCATTAATATATTTTTTTTTATTTAAATAAAAGTACAATTATAAAATTATAAGTTTAAGAATTTAACTGATAGTAAAATTTATTTCTATTTGCAAACTGACGTGAGCTATGTTTATTAAATCGTGCTTATACGGTCTACGCTTATACGGTCTTCAATATGCGACGCGTTTCGAAAGCATGCATGAAGCAATTGTGGTATAAACATAATTCGTTAACTTGTTGTTAAATTTTTTGGATGTAATGAAATGACTCATGAAAATGATTAAGCACATGATTATTTAACAAATAACACTCGCCAATTCTGGTGTAGAGGGTTTTTCAATTTCTCCCTGATGTGTCTATGACAAACAGCAATGACCTGCGATTTAACTTGTCATAAAATAATTGTCATACATTACAATCTAGAGTTCTGTCGATTTTCCAACTAAGGGAATAGTGTACCTACGTTTCGTGAAAATCTGTTCAGAAGTTTATGAGATATGGGTAGATAAGGTTGTATTTATCCAAATTAACACTTTTTTCTTTACAGCGCTGATTGCGGAGGTGATCCTGTATTCCGAAGGGTTCGAGTCCTCAAAAGGTTTAGCAAAGAAGATGGTGCAAATGTACAAATTGTCCAGCGAGCAGCTGTCCAAGCAAGATCACTATGATTTCGGCATGCGAGCCGTCAAAAGTGTGCTGGTAGGTTTAGATAGATAGAAAACACATTATTATAAACACCAACAAATAGGAATAAACACAATGAAGCATATAAAACTTAATATTATGCCTCCTCTACACTACTCGTGAAGTTCCTCGGCGAAATATTCGGCCGAAGTTGACTGAAGTCCGAAGTGCTACACTACACACTCGTTCAACACCGCGAGGAGCCGTTCGTATCCTTTGACTCGGGCTCAAAAACCGACAACAAACGGAAGTCGGCCGAGGCGAGGTGAAGTTGGACGAAGTAAGCCCACTCTACATTATTCTATTCGTCTAACCTCGTTCAACTTCGCGAGTAGTGTGGAGCTAGCATTAGTGTCCTATTTGGCTACTTTATCGCTCAAAGCGAACTCTTCCAGTTTCTAAAACACATTACCAATTTAAAAAAAACATGTGTTTCACATCTTTCTGGAATACTAATCTACATACTGGGTGTGGGCGTACCCAGTTTGTTGGTTAATGTTTATATCGTTCTTCATAGCATATTGTACTATTATATGAAACCTGAAAGCAAATAATTTATACAAATACAAGAAAAATCTGTGTCTGTGTCTGTGTGAGTGCATTTGTGATGTCTTAAACATAAAATTAGTAAAAAATATGTCTGACTATACAGATGTATAGTTGATGAGCCCAAAAATGAATAGGTACACAGAACAGGTATCCGGTGTGTTTGTTTAGTTACTGTCCGGAAGTCTCCTATCACGGCAAAAAAAGTAACACTAGACATCACACGGAGATATGCCAATTAACATAAGACTAATGAGTAATTATTGTTTTATTTAATCTTTTGTACTTGTTAAATGTTATTATGGCCTAGTGCATACCCAAGTCATATAAAAAACTGCACGCAACACGATGCATTGTTCAATTCAATTTCTTTATTACCCATCCTTGGATAGGTGACCAAAAAGTGGCATACTATTTTGGGTGCTTCCGTGGGTCGGATGACACGTTAAATTGTAGGCCGCGGCTGTTTGTCTAGTACGGCAGCCGTTAACCATGTCAGAGGCCCTTATAGAACAGCTTGATTAGAAAAAAAAAAATAAAGATGTATAATTAAATTTTACCCTATTTAAGAGGGAATTACTTATTCAGGTAATGGCTGGAGCGTTGAAGCGCGCCAGTCCCGACCAGCCGGAAGAGATGACTCTCCTCTGCGCTCTCAACGACAGCAACTTGCCCAAGTTCCTGGCGGCCGATGCCATTCTGTTCGGTGGGATATTGTCGGATCTGTTCCCCGGAGTCAGTCTGCCAGTGAGAGACTACAGCGTGATGGAGGAAGTTATAAGTGAGGCGCGTTTTTATTTTGTAGGGTAATCGTGCACCATGTCTCTATCTCATCTACATTTTGTATAATAAATCTGGAGAGGGTCGAAAGTACAAAGACATATTAAAAAAAATGTTTCGTGATACTTAGAATTGATAATAGAATGCGTTCCAACAATTTATAGATTTTTGTCACGAAAAAACGGCTTAAGATGGACATGATTTTTGGTATGTAGGCAGTATGAGGTCTTAGGCGTGTCGTAGGCTACTTATCCATAAATAATGCGAGTGAAGCCACGGGCGTCCACTAGTAACGTAACGTTATAATGATTTGACTGTCTTTTTTTGTAACAGTCGCAATCCTTCGCGAGAAGAAGAAGCAGGTGGAGGTGTGTCAGATCCGCAAGGTGATCCAGCTCCACGAGACGATGATCGTGCGGTGGGGGGTGATGCTGGTGGGACCCACCGGTGGGGGCAAGACAGTGGTGCTACATGTGAGTTTGACATACCAGATTTTTAGGGTTCCGTACCCAAAGGGTAAAACGGTATCCTATTACTAAGCCTCCGCTGTCTGTCTGTCTCCAGGCTGTATCTCATAAGCCATGATAGCTAGAAAGCTGAAATTATCACAAATGATGTATTTCCGTTGCCGCTTTAACAACAAATACTAAAATATATATTAAGGGGGGTCCCCATACAATAAACGTGTTTTTATGCGATTTTTTTGCTCAATATTAATAACGGTAAGAGGTAGACGCTTCAAGTTTTCACATAATATTTACTTATATATTACCTTTCGAAATAAATAATTAAATAACAATAAAGTTAATATTAAAGGGGGGCTCCCGTACAACAAACGTAATTTTTAAGCAAGTTTTACTCGATCTTAATAAACAGATAGAAACTTGAATATCTGTTAGTAAATATTTAGAAATATATTAACTATAAAAATAAATACTTAAACTAATACATTAAATAGATGATTGTATGGAACCCTTCGTGCGCGAGTCAGACTTGCACTTGGCCGGTTTTTAACTAGATATCTGGTCTACCCGTTAGTGATAACCAAACGCCATAACTTTTTAAGGGTGACTAGCGTCAGTTATCAGTAACCTTTTATAATAGTGTTTTATAAATGTTGCTCTTATAACCTTTTATAAGAGCAACATTGTGTTTGTTCTTCTTTCTTGCTGCTATAGAGCCATATCAACGGATGTAGTATAAGGTCCCGAAAGGGACTGCCCCATTAGACAAGAGGCGTATTTTAGTGAGCGTACTGACGCATGACACAAAAAAAATATATAAAATAGATACCTATACTAATACTTATTACAAAGCTGAAGAATTTGTTTGTTTGTTTGAAAACGCTAATCTCAGGAACTACTGGTGCGCATCGAAAAATTATTTTTGTGTTGAATAGACCATTTATCGAGGAAGGCTTTAGGCTATATCACATCACACTGCAGCTAATAGGAGCGAAGAAAATCTGGAAAAACGGGGAAAATTATTAATCTTTCAGGGCTTCCGTTGCGTGCGCTGCAAAAAAGGGTTCAAGTCGTGGGTAACAGTGGGTAATGGGTTTGGCTATAATTTGTAAAGCTTAAGAGGTTGTGTGCAAAAATAAATATGATGCCCAAAATAACTATTCCACGCGGACAAAGTCGCAGGCACAGCTAGTAGGTTATAAAGTGGTGCCACATTATAATGTTATATCACTTCATAATCTATAGGTAATATATATCTATTCATAGTATAGTACAGGTAAAATGAGTCAAAAATCTGTACATCGAAGATATTAAAAAAAATGTTAAATCGTTTCAAAAGACAAAACAGAACACGTTTCAGAAGTTTTTTTTTAAATTTTGGTCTGTTGTCGGTTTCTATGTTTATTTGAACGCGCATCACACAAAAACATGAACATCATCATGATTTTATGTAGGTATGTAGGTATTATGAGGTCCTGGGAGCGACATAGGCTTTTGATCCCGAAATAATGCGAACGAAGCCGCGGGCGCCCACTATATACATAGATAGATAATAATCATTTATTGGTAAATTGAAATTCAAACTTAAGAAACTAAATGTTATAGATTATTGGTCATTTTATAATATCTCGTCATTTTACAATCATTAATTTATTATATTATCTATGACAATTCTTACAATAACATAATGTATTACAATGTATGTATATAGTCATTAATAACGCAAATGAAAATGGAAACCGCTGCGGTTTACAAAGTTACTTGGAGCGAACGCATGTCCGCTTTTAATGATGGTTACAGTGAAGCAAAGCCAAGTGTCTATCAACAACTTGTGAATGGAAAATAGCTGCTTCATGCAATGAGCTTAGCATCTTCAAACAAATGTATCTAAATGCAATTTTATTTTGTTAATTGCAAATTACAACTAATGCAACAGTTTCTTATGTTCTAAATAATAAAATAATAAATAATAGACGAGGCGTAGCTCGTCCGGTCGCGAGATGGGTCGACGACATCGTCAAAGTCGAGGGTCCAACCCGGATGAGGTCTGCACAAGACCGACGCAGATGGCACATGCAAAGGGAGGCCTATAACCAGCAGTGGGATCCCAAGGGCTGTGGATGATGATGATGAAATAGTAAAATAGGAAACCTCTTTATCTGCTACTCCTTCTAATTTTTAATTATGGAGAAATCTTACATAAGCACTAGTTTTTATTTTATTTCATACAACAACTCAGGCTAAGTACTTCATTTCAATTATGAATATACTAAAAGGTTATAGTCAAGTAATTACAAGATTATAAACATAAAATCATAAATAAAATGTTATTTCATTTACAGAATAGGTTAAATGTTTAAAAAGAAATGGTATAAGTAATTTTATAAACTGATAGTTATCAGTTTGTTTGTTAAATTCTGTAAAATATATTAAATAATTATATATTAGTTCATATATATTTTTTGCTTGGTATAGGTTTACGTTTGTCTACAGCCTGCCTGATGTTAAGCTCACCTTACTAGAAGATACCTATTAAAAACAACTTTGTCTATAAAATCAATAGAGTAGTATGCTATTTGGTTTTATAGCTCTTTTATATGTTTAACTAATTATTATTATAAGCACCAAAATGTTTCAAAAATATATATTCCGGGACATTTCTGACAGTGCCATCTAGCCCCATACCATACTAAGTATACGCTTATATCAACGACTAGAGGTGCTCTGTGCGCGGGCCCCTTAGATAACTGACGTAATACTTATAAAAGTTGGTATAGGTATAAATAAATGTAATTATAGTATGCTTAATTACTTGGTTACAAGTAGCCCAGTTTAAATAAACACCCACATTACCCCACCGACTGCAGTTTTAAATTACTTTGACGTCAAGCAAAAGACTCTGTATTGAAAATCAATTTAGGTGTTGTAGTAAGCTAGGTACTTAGCTTTGAGCCGATGCCGCTGCGGCTCGATCACATACCACGTTCGAAGTTTGGAAATTGAAGGACTCATATTTATATAATAAGGTTCCTTAATAATTATTATACAAAGATGGTTTCAGTCAGAAAAACAATGCATACAAATTTACAGACGGCACATGCAAAGGAAGACCTACATATACCCAGCAGTAGCTGGCTGTGGATGATGATGATGATGAACTTCTATACAGAAATGTTGGTGAAATATGTAGCTATGAAACGCGATTTTATTTAATACATCAAGCAATATGTGCTCTTTTAAGACATTCGGAAATTCACGTCAAGTAATAATCAGTCTTCTCTTAACAAAATTTTATGCTTCTATTCATATTTATTTATATTTGTAACGCGTATGTACATATTGATTTAAATATTTTAAAATTATGTATTAAATATATTACAATTTTAAAATGAAATGTATTATTACTTTTGTATAATTAAATAATTTTAATTGTGGCTCTGTGTGATATGCACTGAAAGATATATTTATTTATTTATTAAATAAAAAATATCTTTGTCCTTTAGTCAGCACAAACGCAGCATAGAGTATACGGAATGAAATCGATAAGTACATATAGTTGGTGTGACTTCGTACGTTTAAGCAGCAGCAAAGATAATGCTATCAATCTCAACTTTATGGGTCAACTTGAATGGGGTCTCGACCTTATTAATGGTTTTAATGTAACCTACATGGGATGCCTTTCCTTAGTATGAAATAATAACTACCATCTTAATCGTATACCTCAGTACTGAGTGTCGTGACTCCCCCTCAGAATCAATTCGTTAGGGAAGTTCTACATCGTGGTGGGCGCCCAGGTCCTTCCACGGAAGACATTATGTCCTTACATTTTGTGGTTCTCAAACACGATGTTTTCCTTAACTATTTAGCGAGTGCTAATCCAGATATAACTTGAAAAACAAGTCATTGGTGTAGGGCCGGGATTCGATACGGGATCGTCAGATTGTAAGGTGAAATGCAATCATGTAACATTTTATAAAATTAATTATTTTTACTAAAAATTTATTCTCTTCGAGTCATATTCCACATTACTGGAGGTCGTATCTCTCCAGTAATTCTCTTAGCCAAGACATTGGTGGGCATCCAGACCCTCGTAACTAGTGGACGTCCGCGGTTTCGGTCGCATTATTTTAGGATAAAAAGTAGCTTATGACACTCATTAGACGTCATACTACCTACATACCAACAATCGTGATGATCCATTCAGCCGTTTTGCGTTTTTGAGTGACACAGATAAACAGACAAAAACTATAAAAACAGCTGAAACGTGTTTAATTAGTGTTTTAAGGTATTCAAACATTTTTTTTTAAATATCTTCTATGTTAGAATAAATTTTTGATTTTTGACCCTATTCAGCTTTATTATATGTAAGTATAGCAGTTATTCCTAACGCTACACCTTCAAGTACATTGCTCGGTCTCAACGTCTGAAACTGTTACATTTATTCCTATTTGTCCAGGTGCTAGCGGACACCTACACGCGACTGCACGACAACAACGTGCCCGGCCCCCAGAACCAGTTTGTGCACAAATACATAATGAACCCGAAAAGCTTGACAATCGGCGAGCTGTACGGCGAAGTCAATCTGCAAACGCTGGAATGGCACGACGGGATCCTGCCGCTGAGTCTGAGGACCGCCGTGCAAGTATGTTCGATGCAATCTCAACTTTACCTATTACATTTTGTATAACGGTGGAAGGGTTTCGATTAACCATTCCCTACAACAAGGGTATTTCGAATAACGGTACCTACCCTGCTTCCTAATAATTTCAATTCTTTCAGGCGTTTTTTTTTATTCTTCATGTCTATTATTGTACTAATTTAAAGTTTAAGTTTTTTTTAATTATTTTTAAGTTTAGTTTCGTCCTGATTCCCTCGTTAACAGGCTATATGTAAGTTTGACATATTAGCTAATAAAGGAATTGAACTAAATAGGTTTCTTAACCAAGCGTGCTACATCCTTCACTTTTTTTTACGTGGGATAGGTTTGCGTTTGACTAAAGCCCACCTGATGCTAAGCGCTGCTGCAGCCTAGGTTGTAACACGCTTACCTAGAAGGTACCCATTAACTCAAGATTTGAAGATCCTGTCTGTTTTTACGTTACCTGTTTAATTATTGTATATAGCTCAATTCAATTCAATTTCAATTTTAAAGATCTATATTGATTCCTTATTTATAAAACTAGTACAACACAAGTGTAAATTTTAATCCTAGTGGTACAACTTGATTTTCTCACTGGGTTTTCGTACACTGGGCACATTTAAAACAAAAATACATGACAATAACACAATAAACTAATAGATATAAAACACTTTAAAACATAAATATCAAATTACGTAGGTTTTAGTATAGGCGCTGCGTTTTTAGGTAATTCTAAAAATATTGTAGCTCAGCTAGTTAGAAACAGGTGCTATCTCAGTCTTACAGTATAGTACGTCTAATCCAATCTGTTCTGTTCCATGTCGATGTCTTTTACAAGATGTTGTTTACCTTATTATGGGGCGGTTGCACTTGACGTAGATTTTGTAGGCAGTATAGATCCTTGTAGGTATGTATACGCTCAAAGAGGTTGTTTCTAATATTTAGAAAGCAAAGATAAGATAAAGTAGAGTAATGTACATAGATTTAGACACACTCGGCTCCCATCAATGTTTTTATTTCAGTTTCGACAAATTAAGAACCTTTGTGTTTAACTTTGTTTATTTAAGTTTTTATAATAAAAAGCACAGGTAGGTAAATTCTAAGCACAGGATCTATTATGTTCTATGTGGTCCCTTGAGTGATGGAAATGTTTAATACGATTTTATTATAATTTGAATCTTACTAAGATTTTTCTGAATAAAGACATCTCAATTTTATCAGTGAGTTTTAGATCGGCGTTTCGTTTTTGCGCAAAAACATTCCGGAAACAGTCAGCTCGAATAGAACTAGCTCTCATTGCTTTCGAAACTCGTCACATATACTTATATAAGACAATACATAGAACTAGCTCTGATTAAGGAGGTTATACAAAATAGGTATGATTTTAGTGCGAGAAACCAGACCACCAGTGGCTGATTTGCGACGGGCCCGTCGACGCTGTGTGGATTGAAAACATGAACACGGTATTGGATGACAATAAGATGCTTTGTCTCTCTAATTCCGAGCGGATCAAGCTCACTCCTTTTGTACACATGGTTTTTGAGGTAAGTAATACTTACATATGTCTTACGTAAAAAAACATTGCTTAATTTTTTTTGACGTGACTATTTTTTTTAACTAAAACAGGTTTGCACTTGATCATAGTTTTCATGATGGTAACCAATGATACCTATGGTCTAAGATGAGTCGTGCTTAACCAATAAAACCGGTGTGTGAGGAACAGGGCGTCAGGGAGTTCCACAATACATCTCTGCCATCTACATGTTGGTGGATTGATCGACGAATGTTATGTGTTTTAAGACCAATGAGATTTCTGTAAAATCAAAAAGCGTAGATATGGAAATAGTTTTTTAATTCAATTTTTATTCTTAAAATAATAATTATTGGCCACTTGATTTATGCCACTTACTTCGAGTGCGATGTAATTTACCATACATTTATGTTGACCCGTATATTTGATCAATGTCTTAGGTTAGATAAGATGAGTCAAGTGAGTGATAATATAAAAATAAAGATGACATTATACATTACACACATATTTTTTTCCTTTCGAATTATATAAAGGAGAAACCCGATATAAATTCAATTTAATGTACAGCATATTTTCATCACAATTCCAGGATATTGGAATTTAATATGGATCGGATCTGTTACGTATTATCGTAGTGCATATAAAAAGGTTTCAATATTTGATTTAAAGCCATTTTGTGAAATATATACTATATAGTGATGAAGTGAATTTTTGAGATATTAGGAAAACTAACGTAGGTATGGTATAGACGATGGCGGAGCTAGAAGAAATTTTGTCGCGCTCCAATGTCATTGTATGAGAATAAGTGCATGTATTTGTGATTTAACTAAATGTGAAAAAAAAATTATACACTCCACAACCAATATCTTACAAAAAATACGAGAGTTTGTTACTTCGTTGATCACCTTATTTTTTGTTTATTTCATGTTTATATAATCGAACCCGCAACCCTAGCTTAGAAAGTTGAGCCACCAACTAAGCTAACAGGCCAGTCACAGACATATATGTACCTACTTGCTTGTGCCAGGTGGCGGATTTAGCCCAAGCATCCCCCGCCACTGTATCCCGCTGCGGCATGGTCTACATAGATCCAGATGAGATGGGATATCTCCCGTACGTACGGTCATGGCTCGAAGAGAGCGTCGACAAGAACCTCTTCAACCAGGAGAACTCGGACTTTCTGTACGAGTTGTTTGGAATGCTGGATAAGGGCGTGACGCATGTGAACACCAAGTGCCAAGTTGGGATAAGACAGGTGAATAAGATCAAATTTAAAAACATTAAAGATATAAAGCAAAGTCGCTTTCCGCGTCTGTGTGAATGTATGTTCAGATCTTTAGAACTACATAACGGATTTTGAAGCAGTTTTTTTAATAGATAGAGTGATTCATGAGGAAAGTAGGTATGTATAATAGGTAATGCGTGCGAAGCCTCGGGGCAAAAGCTGGTAATAAATAAGAGGTGAGCGCCGCATCGCGCCAATACAACACAATCCATATATTGAAGTGTAGAGTGAGACAGATAGTTGGTGTGCGAGCGAGAAAGTATTCGAGGCCGCGCGTATTCTCTAATCAGGGGTTTTGTATGAGCATAGCAGATTGTTGGTGTGCGAGCGAGAAAGTATTCGAGGCCGCGCGTATACTCCAATCACGTAGCGGTTTTGTATGAGCATAGCAGATAGATGGTGTGGGAGCGAGAAAGTATACGAGCTCGCGCGCATCATCACGTTACAGTTGGAAATTTATACACTTGTTTTAAAACTAGGATAATATAGACAGTAAACACATTAAATATCCACCACCTTACCCGTATTTCTAAAAAAACATACAAAAATACGAGTTTGAACGAATTAATAGACTGTTTTTTAAGAATCCGCTAAAGAAACAGGTGTTTCATTATTTTGCTGTTTAGTAAGTATATGCTGTGCAGTATAAAATTTTGCATAATATAATTGCATTGCATTGACTGACTTATAAACGATGATTTAATAGAATTGAACGAGGAATTGTTTTTTATTTCAGGTCGATATCAGTAAAGTATCAGCGATATGTTTCCTGATGGCCGCTCTACTTGCCGAACCAGGTAAGTTTTACTTCAGCAGACTGCACTTGCTAATCGTAGGCAAGCGTAAGCAAAAAATGGTCAGTCACTCGACACCTGTATCAGTTGCCACAAGGCACAAACAAAAAAAAAACAACACTGAGAGAAGAGTCGAATTTGCTCTTATTACAAACTAGTGGACGCCCGCGGCTTCGCTCGCTTTATTTCAGGACAAAAAGTGGCCAATGACACTTCTAAGACCTCATGCTACCTAGATACCAAAAATCATGATAATCAGTACGGTCGGTTTCTGAGTGTTTAAATAAACAGAAAAACACATAAACAGACAAAAATCCTAAAAACTGCTGAAACGTCTTTTGTTATGGATTTAAAGTATACCCATATATTTTTTTTCTAATATCGTCTATGTTCAGATTGTTGTCCCTCTTCAGCTTTATTAGAGGTATGTATAAATTACCTGATCATTATTGTGACCTTTTTTGTGAACGCTAAGAAAATAGAGATTTTTGTATTTGTATTATATCCTAGGTGAAAGGTTCCCGGACAAGCAAGCCGTGAAGACGTACATAGCACACTGTTTCATATTCTGCTACGTGTGGTGTATCGGTGGGAACATACTGGAACACAACAGAAAGGGCTTCGAAGAGGTTATCAAACGACAGTTCGAGGAATACGAAGAAGCCGAATAGTATGCTAATTCTCTTGATTATGTTATAATAAAAAATACTTAAGTGAGTGTGGCTCAGCGGTTCCAGTGTCTGCTTTTCATCTTTTCATCCAGACGCACCCTGGTTGGACTCCAGCACTACACCAATGACTTGTATTTTCAAGTTGTGTTTGGATTTGCACTCGCTTATCGGTGGAGGAAAACATCGTGAGGAAACCGACATGTTTGAGGACCACAATATCCGTGGATATGTATGTCTTCCGCGGAAGGACCTGGGCGTCCACCACGATGTTATTAGATGTATTTGCCCAAGAGAACTCCCCTAAAGAATAAATTGTGCGGGGGAGTCACTACTCTCAGTCATGAGAAAATACGACTCAAGAGAGATACAAAAAATACTTATTTCTAAAAAAATACTCGTTTTCTGGGGGTGTCTTCTAATCTTCATAATTTCATTTCAGTTTCCCGCAAGGTTTCAACTTCTTCGATATGTTCATGGACACAAAACACCGTCGTCTGAAAGTGTGGGCGGAAATTATTCCGGATTTTGTGTACGATTGCAACAAGCCCTTCTTCGAAACACTAGTGCCTACCATAGATACGGTGCGATACGGATATTTGTTTCAGAAACTTCTTGGTAACGGAAAGCCTGTCATGTTTACTGGCAGCACTGGTGAGTATTGGCAATATATTTCACTAGTGGACGCCCGCCGCTTAGCTCGCGTTATTTCGGGATAAAAAGTAGCCTATGACACTTCCGGGACTTCATACTACCCACATACCAATAATCATGAAGATCCGTTCAGCCGGTTTTCCGTGATGAGCGTTTGAATAAACAGAGACACAGATAAACAAACATACATCTATAAATTGTTGGAACGTACTCTGCTGTCGATTCTAAGTACATATCTCAATACAATTGTTTTTTTAATATGTTTTATGTTCACACTTTCGACCCTCTTTGGCTTTATAATACATATAATATCTTTGGCTTTTTTATCGTGGATAGTGAACACCCACCACTATGTACTTGCCCAAAAGAAAATCCCTAAATAGTAAATTTCGCGGGGGATTAACAATCTCCGTTATTGAGGAAATAAAAATTAAGGTAATAAAACGACGCTTGCCGTTGGCTACAATAAAGATAATTGCAGCTGGCTCTACACATGTATCTATTACTCTCCTGTATCAACGTTCTAGGCAGTTTACAATGATTCGTCAGCGTATTGTCTGGCTAATTCGGTTACCGGGGTTTCATGACGAATTGTAAACAGGCTGTCTGGTCGCTTGATACTGCCCATACAGGATTACGGAACCAAAATTCACGCAAGATCAATTTGCCAACGGATATGGTTGGAACTAAGTTCTAAGCGAGATAACTTGATAATAATCATTGATGATTGGAAAAAGTGCTGCCGCTATTTAATGCAGATTTCTCTTGCGTAGACTAGTAAGCATTGACGCGTGAGTCAATAGATTTCAGGGGTGTTCAACTTTCAACATTCATGTGAATTTGTAGGAAGCCGTATCAATATCTCATTGTTAAAAAAACATACTAAAATATATGTAAATACTTCATAGGATACAAAAAACAATATCGATACATAATAAAACTCAAAGGTTGACTGACATAGTGATCTATCAACGCACAGCCCAAACCACTGGATAGATCGGAGTGAAATTTGGCATGAACGTAGATGTTATGACGTAGGCATCCGCTAAGAAACGATTTTTGGAAATGACACCTTTAATGGGGTGGTAAAGGGGATGCAAGTTTAATTCTTAATGCGAGCGAAGCCGCGAGCATCCATCTGATGGATGGACATCATCCATCATCATAATTATGCATCAACTAGTGATGCATAATTGGATGATACCAAAATAAATTAGAACATTTATAAAATTTATTTCAAAAAATCAAAAACCGTCTTCAAGTGTCACTAAAAAGTTAATAAATAATTTATTTTCATTTTTGCGACTTCAAATTTAGAATTGGCAGTAAAGAATCTATCAAATTATTGAACCTTACAATTCTTTATTATGTATTCTCATTGAAATCCGTTTTATAATATTTGTTGTCGGTGCCTGTCACTGGTCAAACGAGATCGACGCTTATCGAAGTCGCAGTTCCAGTCCGCTTTGGATTTGTTCCTAACTTATCCTGATAGGTATTGTTACGACTGGCACCGACTCCGAATATTACGGATTTCAATGAGAATACATATAGAAATGTAAGTTTCAATAATTTGATAGATTCTTTACTCCCAATTCTGAATTTGATGTCGCATCTGAATTTGAAAATAAATTATTTATTAACTTTTTAGTGACACATGAAGTCGGTTTTTGTTTTTTTATATAAATTTTATTTTCTTCTTAATTTTTGTTTCTTTTCGTATACATACCTAGGTACTCTAAGGTTTAGGTGGACAGTGTTTATCTGAATTGAAAAATTTAAACTTGAAGCAATTGTAAGTGTTTTTATACAATTACAAATGCGCGAGTGGAGCGAGCTCAATATGCTTTTATGACTGGATATTTGCTGGTGGCCCATCACACTCGGTAAAACAACAGAAATGTCATATTAAAATCTGATCTCTGTAATCTGATTAAAATTAATAGGAAAATAGAACAAAAGCGGGCGAGCGTAGCGAGTCTTGCGCGAGCGAAGCGACCTTTAATATTCTAGTGAACCATACTAACCCGATCAACAATAAAGTCAATGTTGAAAGTTGCATCCATATTAGTTGAGTAGGTCTAGCAAGTGTGGCCGAGCGAAGGGAGCCAAACGCGAGCGAAGCGAGTGCGAACATTTTTACGACTTTTAATATTCTAGCTAACCATACTAACCCGATCAACAATATATAACTCAATGATGAAAGTAGCATCCATATTATCTTAGCAGTTTTAGCAAGAGTAGGCAAGCGAAGCAAGCCAGGCGCGAGCGAAGTGAGCACGAATTTTTTTTTTTGTTTTAATATCTTAATGTTTCATACTACCCCGATCACCAACAAAGTCAATGTTGGAACTTTTAAGGAATTGAAGGAAAACATAGGATCCCAACCAGAATAGAAATCAGCATCAGAATCGGTCTAGCACTTTTAGTTTTAGGCGCTAACAAATGTATGTATGAAGCGCCCTCTAATGAGTAATCAACGAATCACATAAATAAATTCATTTACTAAACAAATCTAAGCCTATTAGAGAAAACCGCATCAAAATCGGGCTTATGATTCCGAAGATATAATGTATACAGCAGCGCCCCCTGGTGAGCTCAACGTAATTCATAGCTTAAAAGATACATGAATTAAACTTCAACACATCACAGAAAACTGTATCAAAATCCGACTAGTCGTTTTGGAAATATAAGAAAAATTGGTAAACTTTATCAATTTGTTGGTTTATTAGTTTTTTCTCAGAAAAACTAGACCGAATGAAAAAAATATTTATGGGACCATTTCGAAAACTATCCCCGTCGAATACAAATAGAATTTTTGAAATCGGTTCATAAATAACGGAGTAATCGCGTAACATACCCACAAAAAAACCTTTCAGAAGACTTGATAACCTCTTTTTTTTTGAAGTCGGTTAAAAATTACATAAAAGCGAATTTGTGTTAGTTCGTTGATCACTCCGCAACGGAGCGACAAACAATTATGTTTGTTTTTTGCCAGTATACGGTCCAAAGAGATGCCATAGGTTCCTTGTTATTCCTAAACAATTCAACCGAAGCTGGACTTCTGTTAGCCATGTATATTTGGCTTTTATACGAGTATGTGGCTGTTGCGATACTGGGGTACCTAGTGCAGTGCCACTGGTAACAAGTATATGGGTAATTTAAGTAAAATGCAAAATACTATTAATTAACGGTAAAAAAACAAATATTCTATTCTATTATATTTGTGTGTTTTGTTGCTGTTTCAGGTGTGGGTAAAACTTGCATCGCTGCGGAGATTTTGAATCGTATGGCTGCAACTGGTTACTATATCCCGGTGATATTGAATTTCTCGGCTCAAACTAGCAGTACTAGAACGCAAGTGAGTACTTTTCCAATACATTTAAATGTGTGTTATACATATAAATACAACATTTATTTACTATAATAATACTAGACATACTACTTCTTACTACAAGAAAAAAGGTCTTTGAGGAAACAAATCTTTAGAAAAGCCTGAAGTAAGTGCTCCAGCCAAATAAATATACATCTAAATATACATTATATATATATATTTTTTAATATTCCGGGACATTTGTAAATAACGCCATCCATAAAATAAATTAAAGCATAGTATAGTCCTATTAGCTAAGCCAATTTAAATTGCCTTTTATTTTCATCTTTCTGTTTTGAGTCGATTTCCTCATAACTGAGGGTCGTGACTCCCCCGCAAAATTAATTCGTTAGGAAAGTTCTTTGGCCAGATACATCGTAGTATGTACCTGGATTTATTTTCTTTAAAAAGTATCGATATTATGTTATTAGGTATATGTTTCTTAATCCATGTGTACTCATCATACTAACTACGTTGGGTTAATTTACACTTTAATAACTTTACCTGCTGTTGTTACTTGATTCGAGCATTTGTGAAATTGTTGTATAATATCATATGCGAAAACTTTGTTTTGTATCTAAAGTGTAAAGAGTAAGTATATATACTTACTATGATGTCAAAATTTTGTATCGGTTTTAAAATCGTTTGTAATAAATTGGCTATAATTGCAAAATTAGAAAGACATTTCAATGAGTGTTTAAGATAAATTTGAGATGATCTCATTGATAAATTGTTTGAATGTTCATCTTCATTTTTACAAAGTCTTAAGCCTCCAGGTTTTATGGATATGTAATTTTTATTTTTAACAGTTTTTTTTAATATAGGTTTGTGTGAGACTCACGTTTACGTTAGTTTCGCTATATGTCATCTTTACTTACGCTTTAATTCTATAGATATCTGTTTATTGAGTTTTATTTCTACAATGTCTGTTATGTAGGTAAAGAAGAACACTGATGATAATTGTTTTTCTTTCTTTCTTCAGGAAGTGATAGAGTTGAGGTTGGACAAGCGGCCTCGCAAAGCCATCGGCGCGCCTCTCGGCAAGAAAGTGATCATTTTCATAGACGACGTCAACATGCCCAAACTAGACGTGTATGGCGCCCAACCTACTATTGAACTACTCAGGTATATAAACATAAACACAAAAACATATATAGGTATATAAAGGGTAAAAACATAAAAAAAGATTATGTCGTGTCTCCCCCGCAGAACTAATTCGTTAGGGAAGTTCTCTTGGGCAGATACATCGAGGTGGGCGCCCAGGCCCTCCTTTCTTGGATATATTTTGTTAATAAAAGCATAAAAATATCATGTAACTATCAATTATATGTACCATAAGGTTATAGGCTATGATGGATCGCAGTACTGAATACCGCCAGGCAGCGAAGCTAGGGTGTCAATTTTTCATTTAAGTGTATGTAATGTAGGTATGTGTGTGTTTAAGTGTGGTCAGTCTTATAATAATTACAGTAACTTAACATATACAAAACTAAATTAACTCTAAAACTTAATTAAGTAGGTGATATAGCTTATCCCATCCCGCTAAAATCAGCAGCAATGTACTAGGGTTATCTGCAGATCACAAACAGGCTTCTACCACCAGCCTCCACATAGTTTGGACATCAACCGTTGGACCCACATCATTTTCATTTTGGGTGCTTCCTTGGGTCGCATGACACGTTAAATTGTAGGTCCCAGCTGTTTGTCTAGTACGGCTGTTTTGAGCCATGTCAGAGGCCTTGATAAACTCTCGACACCAGAGTCGGACAAACTCATTCGATAAGAAGAAGACAACATGTATTTTAAGTTTTGCAAACAATTCTTGTTAATTTCTCACTCGTTTATCAGGCAATTCCTGGACTTCGGAGGCTTGTATGACAGAGACAAGCTGTACTGGAAGGACATTCTAGACGTGGTACTATCCTGCGCGTGCGCACCGCCCGGCGGAGGTAGAAACCCTCTGACCGCGCGATTCGTGCGTCATTTTGCAATGTTCTTCATATCTGCGCCCAATTCGGACGCCATGAAGACTATATTTAAGGTATTTTTGTAACTGACATAAGAATTTGTTGAAATTTTAATTCGGTCCCTACACAAATAATTTAATTTAGCATTTATTTGTATATCATGCATATCTTCACGTATGAAGGTAGAAAACTCTAATGTTTTAAACATTTTTCAAACTGGTCTAAGGGTCTCTGGGAAATATCCATTGACATAAAAATTTGATCAATTTCTAACTAAATTTTTGTATTGCAGGCGATTCTAAACGGTCACATGGAAGACTTTGTCACAGAGGTGTCGTGTTTGGGCGATCACATCGTGAACGCGGCCGTCGACGTTTACAACAAGATCTGCGCTGAGCTCCTCCCTACGCCGACCAAGTCTCACTATGTGTTCAACCTGAGAGACCTGTCCAAAACTATGCAAGGAGTCCTGCAGTCCGACGCGGGGTATATGCGATCGCCGCAAGGAATGCTGAGGTGAATTCCAAGTAATCATCAAACACTATATACCTCTCCTGCGAGAGGGCTGGTGTAGGGCCCGAGGCGTAAAGCTCGCCGCACCTCGCGGTGCAGGTGGAGCTGGGTGTTCTTACAGAGCACCCGAGGTTGTCGCCGAGAGGCGAGAGGAGTTCGGTGTACCGGCCGAGTAGTGGCGACTCCGTGCGCAGAGGGCCGACGTGTCCCGTGTTCTGACACGTCGTCCATTGAGGGTTGAGCTGAAGCTCCCCGAGGCAAGGCCCGTTGCCGGGCCAGCATCATCAAGGCTACGGATGAATGCACCGCACTCTCAGGGCCCAGGATCAACGATGCGGAGGTGGAACACCCCAGGTTTTTAGTTGGTATGCCGCTCTTTGGAGCGGGGTGGAGACTCCCACATAACCACCCGCCCTCTCTGGGGTTGGGTGGTACCTGTAATAGGTTTTCCTGGAACAAAAAAAAAGGTGGAATGGATCGGATAGTCTTATTTTTTTGTGATATTTAATGATAAGATGAGCACATCACGATCTCAATGGTAAGCATTACGATTAATTGTTCGAGTTGCACTGTGTGTAATCTATATCTCGGTCAAAACTACAAATGTACATACATAATATGTAACATCACTAGCCTAATGTAACTTTCACGACCCTATACTATTACAATAATCAACGGTGTATCAAAGTCATTACCAATGCTGAGAAAAAAATATATAAAAATGTGTCATCCTTCCGTTCCGTCGTGGAAGCGACACAAACAGAAATAACAAACCAAAAATTACACTTTCTCTTCTATATTATAAAAAATAATGAGAGATAGAAAGATGGAGTATCATTAATAATACTGTAAAGTAGCAATAGACATAATCATGTACGAGATATATCGTATCATATCTCATAAAATTACATTACATTTTTTTATGTACCTACGTATATTATGTTTGTATCCTGAAAGTAATAGTCTTAAAATTGTTAGGTCTGCTCCAAAAAGGCTTTAAATAGTCTTAATTTATTTTGAATTTCTATTATATTATGTGTGTTTTAGCTTAGTGCCTGTTTTGTAGACTAATAATAAATAAATCACATTGAATTCTAATACGATATAGTAGTTTATGCAACTGTCATATAATGAAGGGTATTAAAACACGAGTGTGAGTTTATGAAACGAACGCAGCGAGTTTCATAATAGTAACGAGTGTTTTAATACCCGTGTTATATGCAGTTGCATACACTACTTTATCTTTACTAATTCGCTATCCATTTTTAAATTTAAATTATTAAATTAAATTCACGCGTACGTGTATTGTCACAGTGATTTTGCCGCCATTAAAATCTAACCAATGAGAGCGCAGCTGCGCGCATCAATAAAACGCGACCAACCTGATTGGCCCTGCAATCAGGTTGGTCGCGTTTTATTGATGTTATAATGAGATATTACGATATCGATGTGGATATTATACCATCATGTGAAATTGCTTAAATTGAGTGTTTTGTTGTCTGCGCTATAACAGTAGTAATTATAAGTCAAGTATTGGAAACATAAGTAGAATGTTACAACATTAGTGTATATAAACTATATTATATGTAAAGGTATGCTTCGTTTTCTTTATTAGACTGTTCTACCACGAGTGTCTACGCGTGTTCCACGACCGTTTGATTAACATTGAAGACAAAAGCTACTTCTTCCATCTGATGAGTACTATTTGCACAAAGAACTTCCAAACGCCTATCCTAGAAGTACCAGATGACACCATTATAGAACATCCGCCGGTGCTCATGTTTGGGGACTTCATAAACTCCGCAATACCGAAAGAGAACAGAGTGTATGCAGAGATACCTGATATGCATAAGCTGTTGATCGTTTTGAAGGTCAGTTTTGTATATTTTTTTTTATTTACTTGACAAATAGTAACATATAGTAAAGTTATACATTCACACCTAAAGTTTTTTTTTTTACATTATATAGGCTTACGCTTGACTACAACTTGCCTGATGTTAAGCAACGTTATAGTCTACGATCTAGCGCGCTTGCCTAGAAGAAACAAGTTTACTCTCTCTCTTACAGTGTTTGATTTACTAGAACAATGTCATTTTCAGGAGTATTTGGAAGAATACAATTCGACGGCTCGCGCTGAGATGCATTTAGTGTTATTCAAAGATTGCATTGAGCACGTGGTCAGGGTGGCCAGGGTTCTGAGAGCGGAGCGAGGACACTGTCTGATGGTGGGTCCGGGTGGGTCCGGCCGCCGCAGCGTGGCCACCCTGGCTGGACATGTTAATGAGTGCAAGTGGGTACCTGTTTAATATAGAACAAATCTATGTCAATAATGAGTAAATAATAGAATAATATTTGGATTTCTGTTAGGTTCTGTTAATCATAATAAGGCTTATACTATTAGTTTTGTGGTTTTCGGAGTAAAAAAATAAATTAAATCGCTTTCGAGACCCTACACTTATATCTCCTTTCCAAAAGCTAGACTATTCTTTAATTTGTTGCAACATAAAATAAGACACACAAACTATCACACAACTTTTATTTTATACAGGATAATTGACTCACTGAACTCATATCCTTTGACGGATGGTTTGAGTATGTCTTAAGCAACAAATTTTGTTGTAAGAATTTTTGGAAATTTACGAATTTAAATATGGGCTATTTATTTATAAATAATAATTTATCAGTAATTTATTATGAACTTTTTATAAATTGCTGATTTTTTGTCATACTAAAGCCACCCTTAAGAGCTAATGCATTAGTTACCCAGTGAGCAACCCAGTTCACAAAAAGTACACAAAAAGTTGTGACGATCCATTACCCCATTGTGCCATAAAAAAGAAACAATCGCAAGGCCGATAAAATCTAAGTTACTTTGGCTTTTATTTGAATGATCGTGTTTTCCTTGTCAGGTGCATGGGTATGGAAATAAAGCGCAACTACGATACTCCGGAGTTTCATGACGACCTCCGCAAGATGTACATGAGGGCGGGGGTCAGCAACGAAGACACGGTGTTCCTGTTCACAGACACACAGATCACTAAGGAGGGGTTCTTGGAAGACATCAACAATATGCTCAACTCAGGTACTGATAAGTAAAGTTATAAGGAAACATATTAGCGATAGGTTAGCTGTAATTCTAGGTTGGATTTTTGTGTAATCACCGACATTTTTAATTTTTGTCTGTTTATCTCTAATTGTTTATTTATTTAAACGCGCATTATGCCAAAACGGATCATCATGGTTTTTTGTATGTAGGTAGTACGAGGTCTTGCAAGTGACATAGGCTACTAGAGTATAATATTCTTAGGGAATAAATGTATATTGATTTGATTTGATCTTCAAAGCGAGAGTCAACAGGTTCTTATTGGTTAAACACGCTCCATAGTAGGCTGCAGCTATTGCCTACCATTAGGCAATCTGTGATCAAAAGCCAAACCATTTTATTTTAAAAAAGAAGAATCAAAGGGTTACATACGAATATTTGGTTCTCTTACTTCAAGCATGAAACGGTGACAGCATAACTTACTAATAAGAATATAACTTGGATTTTCCACTGATCAATGATGATACAAAGAAAATTCTACTATTAAAAACAAAGACTTTTATTATTATTATTTCTTACTTATAAAGACTACTGATATTATATTCATGATGTTCCACAGGTGAAGTACCAAATCTGTTTGAAGGCGACACCTACGAGGCGGTCCAAACTGGCTGCCGACCTGACGCCGCTAAGGCAGGTCTCAATCCAGCCGACAGGGATGGCGTCTACTACTTCTTTATAAACAGGGTGCGGGGCAAACTGCACCTTTGTATCTGTATGAGCCCTGTTGGTGAAGCTTTTAGGTATGATGAGTTCTGACTTTGAGGCACTTTGAACGGCAATCTAAAACTCAAAGGTGACTGACTGACTGACTGACTGATATAGTGATCTATCAACGCACTGCCCAAACCACTGTACGGATTAGACTGAAATTTGGAATGAAGGTATATGTTATGACGTAGGCATCCGCTAAGAAAGGATTTTTTGAAATGTTAGTTTTAAAAGAGTGAAATAGGGAAAGCAAGTTTTACTTCTTAATGCGAGCGAAGCCGCGAGCACCCACTAGTCAAGTATATTTGACCAGCTCTTGCGAGTGCGCCAACTAC
The DNA here is from genome assembly GCA_964023185.1 of Macaria liturata. Taxonomy (NCBI): domain Eukaryota; kingdom Metazoa; phylum Arthropoda; class Insecta; order Lepidoptera; family Geometridae; genus Macaria; species Macaria liturata. Next base: position 14,029,981 of record OZ026808.1, read on the forward strand.
ATATATACATCTTTAGTTGAGACAAATAAATCTAAAAAAATGCATTCATGCATACAGCATACACGTACATTATGTTCATAATTACACATATTACAAGTAGAAAAAATACATACATAGCCTTTTTTGACTGGCTTTGTGGCACAATATCGAGACCGTGGGTTACATTTTTGTGATAGGACTGTGTTTGTGTATAAATAAAAATGTGTTTGAACGCAAATAATTGTTTCTGGTCAGATTTTTGAGCTCCGGAGGGCACATTAAACCATCAGCCCACAGCATGACGGGATCCTTTTCGGTACTAGCCAAGAAAGATAGCACCTTCAAATATATGCCCACTCACCAAGTTTCATTTGAGGTCTATTTTATAGGTCAGGTATTCACCACCTTTGGTCACGGCTCGGTGGTCAAAAGTAAAAAAAACTTGCCAGTGTATAAATAGTTCTTAGAAACTGTGGGTATTCTCTTTTCACAGGCGTCGATGTCGTATGTTCCCGTCTTTGGTAAACTGTTGCACCATAGATTGGTTCACGAAATGGCCACCGGAAGCGCTTTTGTCTGTGGCAGAGCAATGTCTGCAACCGCTCGGCGACAAAAAGATTATCCAGAAAATCTCCACTCTCTGTGTAGCAATGCATCAGGTAATGATATACTTTTTTTTATATTGAATACTGTGTATAATGTTGATGTGATCGAATAATTATAGAGGGCTATCAGAAAACACCACCAACATCGCAGACTAAGTACAACTTTTTTTTCTAGTCTGAAAAAAACGCGTAAAAATCACCTGTTTGTTGGATATTTTTTGTTAATCAGTTTATTTGTTTTCATATCGAGGATCGAAAATAAATTAAAACTTAGGATAACTTTAAGAGGATTAAGCATAAAGGATGAGGGCTTAGAAATAACTATTTAAGTATTTTCTAGTAAATTAGTGTAATCTAGAAGCCTTAAAATCTATAATAAACAGGTCCGAGTAACAAGCTCTAAAAATATGTATAAAAATATTTCAGGACGTAGACCTTATGACAGACCGTCTTTACGACGAAATGCGAAGATATTTCTACACGACGCCCAGCAGTTATCTGGACCTGCTGAAACTATATCTGATTCTGCTGGATAAGAAACAGCAGCAGATCATCCGAGGCCGAGACAGGATCTCGTGTGGATTGCAGGTCTATTGTCCATAATATACATATGTATTTTTATATTTTCTCGTTTATTTTTCCATGTTTTGGCGTCAGAGAGAAGAGCGTTAAACTGATGATAGATGTGTTGTATACTGTCTAGGCCTATTCAGTTTTTTTTTTTGTACTTTTCTGGCGACTAGCTCGCCTGTTTGCGGCTTCGCCTGCATTTTGACAAATATTCAATGTGTAATAACTCTCCATATTATGAAAGCAAAATTATATAATCTTGGTTTATAGAGACAAATATTGTAATAGCATAATTTATAATTATTTTGGGCACAGGAAAACAATTTCAATTATTGATTATGTCTCAATCATAGAAAAAAGAGGCAGCTATACAAGAGTGGAAATGGGAAGTGAGCGCGACCTACATATTTCTTAGGAAATAAGGTAGTGAGTCCAAAAACATTTTAGGACTCACTCGCGACGTCAAAAGCACAAATGAAAATGATAACAGATTTCCCTTCACCTTGCTTCACTTTTCTATGGGCTCAATAGGAAAGATTGTTTTGTTTTTTCAATTTTCTTTCTTCTATCGCGATTATAAAAATAAAATTACATATCCGTAGAAATTATACGAAACCTACGAAGTGGTAGGAGTCATGGAGCAACAAGTGAGAGAAATGGAGCCCATTCTGGCGAGGAAAGCGGAGGAGGGCCAAGCTCTTGTGTCGCGGCTCAAAGTCGAGCAGAAGGCCGCTGATGAAGTTAAGCAAGCTGTGATGAAAGACGAAGCCGCTGCTAAGGTGAGATTTGTTTGATGTTACCAGCATTAATTTGGGATAAAAAGCTTTCTTCTTTGCGTCGTTTTGTTCTTTTATACGTAATCGTATCTAAAAGTCGTAACAACTGCCATCCATAAGTCTTATCAAGAAAGAAAGAACAAAGAAGTCTATCCTCGGCGTCATGTAACACGCCTTATACTATTTATTATATAGCCATAATATTTTGTTGAGTGTGGTGTGAATTTGGTCGGTCCAATCTACCGCAGGTGGAGTAATAAGTACACGAGTGTTAATTTAGAATTTAATAATTATTTATTAAATTATAAAAAAATATTTGATCTTCATACATCTTCATATTTTGGAAATTGTGCTGTTAACTAGGGCTCCACGTCGGTTCCCTCACAATGTTTTCCTTCACCGCTAAGCGAGTGCAAATCCACACAACTTGAAAATACAAGACCTTGGTGTAGAGCTGGATTCAAACCAGAGTGCGTCTGGATGAAATGAAGACACTGGAACTGCTGAGTCACACCTTGCTTTACTGACTACGCTAACTAGGACTTATGGGTACAAAACTAGATGAATGACCATGACATCAAACTAGGTCAGCAACCGTATGATGACGTCCAGTTAATCTATCGCCACACCGTAAATTTTGGTATATTTGATCAAACGAAGGTCTACATTTATGTAGCGATTAGACGATTGTCTTTTAAACTTCTTCTTCTTCTCGAATGAGAGTGGCTAACTCTGGTGTCAAGAGTTTATAAAGCCGCCCTAAGGGCCTCGGATATGGCTTTCGACTGCCGAACTAAACAAACAGCCGGGATCTACAATTTAACGTGTCACCCGACCCACGGTAGCGCCTAAAATGGAATGCCACTATTCGGTCACCCATCCAAGAACTAACCGTGTTGATTTCTCTTTAACTTTGGAAATCGCATGCGATTGCCTCCGCTAGCTGAGCTACCGTTTTTTCTTCTTTTAAACTATGCATTATTTACTTATCTTGTCCAGGTAAAAGCAGAAGAAGTGAGACTGATCGCAGACGAAGCTAAAGCGGACTTGGCGCTTGCAATGCCGGCTATGGAAGCGGCACAAAATGCTCTCAAAGCTCTCAACAAAGCAGATATCAATGAATTGAAGGCGTTCCAAAAACCACCAGCCTTGGTACGCTTTGTGATGGAACCCGTCTGCATACTTTTGGGATCTAAGTAAGTTTTATACATTAAAATACGTGTGTGTTTTATCAAATTTGAACACATAAGTTATGTTGAGGATAAGTTTTACTAACGATAGCAAAAAATAGTAAAAGCCGTTTCATTAAAGATAGGTTTCATAAATGGCAGAGTGTTTCATTCCATTCATTCCGCATAACATTGTTTCTTGTGTTAAAAGAGTAGAAAGATAACTTTATAATATTTTCTTCTTTCTTTCATCCATAGTGTCAGATCTACGCCTTTTGCACCATGAAAAAAATACAACATGATCATCAAACACTATTTCTTGTATATGTTTCGCTCGTGATAAAAATGTGTTCGATAAATGTATTTTTTTTTTATTTCGTCTATCGTCTTTTTATTTGTATAAAAGTGTTATGTAATATTATAAAAGAAAAATCCGTTTCAGACCAGACTGGGACTCGACAAAGAAGCTATTAGCCGATGTCAATTTTATCGGCAAACTAGAAGAGTACGACAAGGATCACATTCCGGATGTAACGCTTAAAAAGATAAAAGTTTATCTCACACATAAAGACTTCAATCCAGAGACTGTCGTAAAGGTTTCGAAGGTAAACCAACAGAGATATAAACACCTGTTCATTTAGATTCCTGTGTATAAATCTAGGTTACGATAGAAACATATATACCTATATATATATATATATATATATATATAAATATACACCCACTGCATATATTTTATTGGCTCGGACTCTGAAATAAGTTAGGTGCGTACGTATATTATACGACAACTTTACAAACACAGTGATCGAATGATCGAATGATAACCTTAATTATAATTGAAATCAGTAGAGATACGGCAGGACGACACCGGTTTATGGTGGAAGTTCCTAAGACCCGCACGAAACGGTACGCTTCTACCTTTATTGTTAGTACCGCAAGGTTGTGGAACTCCCTGCCTGACGCACTATAATCCAGCGATTTTCAAAGCGAGAGTGAATCAGTTCTTATCGGGTAAGCACGCTCCATCTTAGACCATAGCCTTTGCTTGCTATCAAGTAAACTATGGCCAAGTGTAAACCCGTTCAAGTTAAAAAAATGGATAAAATCCACGATATGTTCTAGCATAATTCAATATTCGTATGAAACGTTTCAAATGTGTAGTGCGAGGCATGGTAGCCCCTAAATGTTTTCAAATATTTAGTTGCTATCGTGTTGTAAGCGATCCAGCACCACTTCATTTATTAATGCCGAATAACAATATTTTTGTGTCGAATTCCATGCAAGCTTCAAACGGTTACATAGAAACGATTGTAAAAATAAATCATTCCATCGGAATGTTGGTTCGTAATTTATTGGCACTATATGTGCGAGTTTATTGAACTATTGACGGCAATTTCAGGTGTGCAAATCTATGGTGCTATGGGTGCAAGCTATAGATATGTATGCGAAAGTTTTTAGGGTCGTCGAGCCGAAAATTCTTGCGTGAGTATAAATCTGCTAATAAAGCCCACTTCATTGTATTTCATATTATAGTAAAGTCTTTTTTTTATATAATCAAAAAAACATATTATGGTACATATATATTTCTATAAGATGTTCTTTTTTCATAGATTTATTAGTAGGTCAGTCGTCACATATTGTCTCTACGAGTAAAGGAAAGGATTGATAAAACCAGTTTATTATTTTAAATTCAAATTCGCAATCCAGAAAAACCTGAGCTTTTAATTTGGTTATAAACATACAGACACTTGTAAAAATTTTATGAGCCTGAATCTGTGACGACTGGCCAATGAAAACTAATTGATGAGAGAACGCAATATCTTTCCTTTGTCTTGAATAGTAGTTTTTCTTAAATTATGCGTTATTTCTTCGAAACCAATGGCATATTATGAGATAGTCCTATAGCCAGCAGTGAGACGAAACCGGCTGTAGATGAATGAATGAATGAATGAAAGAATTATAAATTTATTGACTGGCAACTAGGTATATACAAGTGTTAAACTTGCAAAGCTTCGTCAGTTTTTTGATATGAGTAGCCATTTGGGCTTACAGACTGTGCTTAGTACTATTTGAATTGAATATATACTGATGAAAATACATTTGGTGACACACGAACATATTCAATTAAAATACGACATGCCGCGATGATATGAGACTTACATGCTAATAAAATAAGAGTTAAATAATGTCAAAGACAATAAAATATAAACGAATATGTCGGATGATGATGATGATGTTTTCTATTATCATAGACACAAAGAAGCAGCAGGAATCCTGAAGCAAGTAATGGCGGTGCTACGAGCAAAGCAGAAAGAGGTGGAAAACATCGAAGCCATGCTCGCTAAAATGTTAGACGAGTTGAAGGTATGATTGAATTTTCATACAATTATAATTAAATAAATAAATATTCACAGCGCCATCTAGCCCCACACTAAGCAAACGCTTGTATACTCGTATTTGACAAACAACTAATAAATTTAAGCAAGTGTGAAACATTCCAAATATGTATCAAATTTTTTTTATATGTTTGCACTATATAGTCTAGCAGTTAGGCAAAAAACTCACAGGATGTTAATTTCAAAATTAAGTTAATTGATAAAAAATTTCATATAGGCGATTAAATTTGATAAAAAAGCCAAAGCTCTGTGCCACAGACGAATGCAATGGTTGACGACATAGACCGTCTTGTCATTAAATTTTAATTGATTTACATAGATCAAGTTTTTATTTATTTATTCAAGACTAGTGGAAGCCCGCGGCGTCCGTCGCATTATTTCAGGATAAAAAGTAGCCTTTGACACTCCTAAGACCTCATACTACCTACGCACAAAAAAACATAATGATCTGTTCAGCCGTTTTTGCGTTATGAGCGTTTAAATAAACAGACAAACAGACATACAGATAAACAGTGAAAATTATAAAAAATGCTGAAACGTGTTTTATTTTCGATTAAAACTATACCCAAGCATTTTTTTTTTCTAATATGTTCTTTGTTTAGATTTTTGATCCGCTTAAGTTTTACTATATGTATAGATAGTCTAAGCTCGGTACTTTTCCCAGGTGGTAGAGGATGAGCGTATAAAGCTGCAAGCCGACGTCGACCTGGCGGCGGCGCGGCTGTCTCGGGCAGGGAAACTCACGCAGGCGCTCGCAGACGAACAGACGAGATGGGAGGACAGCGTCGCGGTTAGTATTACTCTACATATATCTCTCTTGGGTCGTATTGAAACTGAATACTGTTAAAACGAATATAATGTTCTTCAATGCTGTGTCACCAAACTTTAAAGAAGCTCCATTAATATTAGAGAATGGAACTGAATGTGTATATGCAAAGCATGTAAAGCTATTAGGATTCGATTTAGATCCCTCATTAACATGGAAAGAACATATTGATAATACTTGTAAAAAAATGGCTAAAGGGGTTTATGCATTAAAACAGTTGAAACCAATAACAAGCCCAGAGCACCTAAAGGAAACTTATTATTCATACATACACTCTATACTTTCATACGGCATAAGTATATGGGGCAATGCTACAGACTTTGAAAGAGTGTTAATAATGCAGAAACGAGCAATAAGAGTACTTGTGGGAGGTAGATATAGAGAGTCTTGTAGAAACCATTTCAAAGAGTTGAAGATATTGACGTCAGTGTCGCAATATATATTAGAGATTGTAAACTTTGTAAAAAGAAATCCACATTTGTTTAAACTTAAGACTTATAACTCAAATAGATCCAAGATAAACAGAGTATTGCTAAAACCTACTGTGCCTAGGCTGTGTATGACTAAGAAACTACCCACTATAATGGGAGAGAAACTGTTCAATAAACTCCCCGCACACATTCAGTCTTTGAATAATGATCAGCAATTTTGCAATAGTGTCAAACAATTATTGTTAGATCAGACACTATACAGTTTTAAAGAATACTTTGAAAATGACTACAGTCAACTAGCAACTGATTCTAATCTTGCTTAGAAATTAAGTAATTAACTACTAGGTAAGGAGTGTGATGCCAAATTGTCATTTTAGCCCCTATACAGCTAAAGTGACAGTAGGTACCAAGATTTATTTAAGTTGACATATTGTATGATTACATACCTATTATTATGTTTGACATGATTTTAATAACAAAAAAATTCATTATTTTATTAATAAAACTAGACATTGTAACTTCTAAAATTTTATAAAACTAAATGTTATAAATTCAATTTGACGAGATATTGTAATTTGTGTAGCATATTCTGTGATATTAGTAGATACTTATACCTATACCTATGTATGTTACAACTTTACATTATCAATAAAGATTCTTTATCTTTATTCCTCATGACTGAGGGTCAAGACTCCCCCACAGAAATAATTCGTTAGGCCGTTCTCTTGGGCAGATACATCGTGGTGGGCGCCCAGGTCCTTTTTTTTTACGTTGGATAGGTTTACGTTTGACTACAGCCTGCCTGATGTTAAGCATTGCTGCAGTCTAGGGACGTTTACCTAGAAGATACCTATTAACTCTAGATTTGAAAACCCCTGGATTGTAGTTCGCAGGAAACACAGCTTCTGGTAAAATGTTCCAAAGCTTTTTTTCCTTCCACGGAAGACACATGTCCTCGGATATTGTGGTCCTCAAAGATGTCGGTTTCCTCACGATGTTTTCCTTCACTGCCAAGCGAGTGCAAATCCACACAAAAAATACAAGTCATTAGTGTAGGGCTGGATTAGAACCAAGATGCGTCTGGATGAAAAGCAGACACTGGAACCGCTAAGCCACACTCGCTTTTTAGTGTTACTCTACATACATAGATATAAATAAAATAAATTAATAGGTTATATTTTGGGCTCCCGTAGCTCAGTTAGCGGAGGCAATCGCATACGAATAACAATGTTAAGGCAAAGTTCAACGCAGTCAGTTCTTGGATGGGTGACCGATATGTGGCATTGCTTTTTTTGCGCTTCCGTGGGTCGGGTGACAAGTTAAATTGTATGGCCCGGCTGTTTGTCTATTAAAATACAAGTTATTGGTGTAGGGCCGGATTCGAACCAGGGTGCGTCTGAATGAAAAGCAGACACTACAACGCTGAGCCACACTCGCTTGTATCACAGAGTCATGTAAATTGTACAAATTTTCTGTATCATTGAATTACGTTTGTTAGTCGACACGTACGTGCGTTGCATCGGAGCCCTGCGTATTAATGAATCAAACAATCGAAATTGTTAGCAAAAACGCACGTCCAGGGTTAAAGCTTGGAATATGACACTTGTGTGTGGATTACAACAGTATTGTGATCGTCGGATAAAAACTTTTTAAAATACTCCGTTTAATATCATATATATTTTATTTCAAGGTGTCACATTCTAAACCTAATATAGAATATGTAGAATATATTCACTTTACGAAGCTATGAGTAAGACAATTAAACTATAAAATATCTAACACTTAAAAATAAATAAGTTAAGAAGTATTTCAATTAAAAAAAATATAATAATCCAAAGAGTCCAGATTGCTTTGAGTTCTTACTAGTTCTTATTGTGTAGTTCTAACCTACATATGTATTTCTCTTGGTATTGTGTTTTATTTGTGTTTCCAATAAAGTAGTTGGTAATTTATCTTTCTAACCTACTTATATACAAAAATCTTACCTACTTAAATGCTATTTAATATTTAAAATTTTATATTTACGAAATGTAATAATCCTTGTATCCCTCTCTTGAGTCGTACTACTCATGACTGAGGGTCGTGACTCCCCGCAGAATATAATCGTTGTATATTGGATATTTAATAAAGCGCCTGTCACAACTACATATTTCCATTACACATTTCCCACCCTACGCACGACTATTTTTATCCTCAACTGCACTCCGCTGCAGCCCTTGATTGCATTACGACTACTCACGCGACCCCTGAATGTCAGGGGCTCGCTAGCTCGCATGGGAAATCAAAGCGGCAGACACTGCATTTCATGTCGTGTAACATATTATATGTATGTATGTGTATATATTATGGGCCTAATTGCTCGCTATACGCTACTAGGTATCCATTCCGCTAATATTATAAAGACTAAATATGCGTGTGTATGCTTTTTTGCTTGTAAATTAAACCTCAAACGGCTGAACCGATTTCTCATTTAACTCTCTAAGCGGTGAAGTAAAACATCGTGAAAACAACAACATCACAAAACTGGAGTGAGGATCAGAAACTCTTTCAAATAGATTTAGTTTAATTAAGTTTTAATAAAGATGTCCTCGTTTATAGCCAAGCGAACTTCAATGAACCAATTCTGCGGGGGAGTCAAGCTCTCAGTATAAGGAAGACTACTCGAAGAAGAATAGGATTTAGTGTTAAGTATTATTCAAATCGGCAAACGGTTGTTTCACCGTTGCAGCTTGTCTTTCGACATAAGCCTCCTCTAAAGATTTTGCTCTCTGTACTATCTTTAGCCATAACTGCAATGGGGAAACAACCGTTTACCGATTCCTATGTAACTCATGTTAAAAGGAAAGAAAGTGAATTAAATTAAAGTAAACATATTTATAAGATAAAAGATTGTTATAATAAGTTCAGCAATAAAGGCTATTTGTTTTTTTGTTATTATTCAAATATAATTGTGATATTCCTCGCAGAATGCAACAAAACAGCTGTACTGCACGACAGGCGACATCATAGTTGCGTCTGGCTGTATCGCGTACTTCGGTGCGTTCCCGTCACACTACCGCCGACAGCTCGAGACTGCGTGGATACAGCAGTGCTCCGGACTTGAAATACCTTCCTCGGACACATTCGAGTAAGTCTTTAATTTATTTTTTACATTTGACAGCGACCATTTTTGAGGCGTCTCACAAATATGGAAAGTTTAAATAATGAATAACGAAAATGAGAAGAATGTACTTGATAATTTTATCATGTTCACTAGCTGTAGAAAGCAATCACCGTATGTACAGCAAACGCTAAACCGTTCATTGCATACTGCCCTCTGCTCAGTTAGAACTATACATACTGCCGCATTAGAAATTAAGTTAGATAATTTATGACTAAATTAAGCCGAACGAAACTACCCGAAAAGAAAAGTAACTTAAGTAAGTTTTACTTATCAAGTGAAATATTTGAAATAGTGTGTGAAACAACATGAAGATAAGAAACGACACGTTAAAGTGATACCTCGGCCATAAGTGGAGCATGACTGTACTGAAATGAAACTAGCTCTCAAATGAGGCTACTGATACACACTGTTTGTTGAGATGATGACTTTCTGTCCGAGTTCCAAGAAAATTGAACCTGTAACCAAAGATTTGCAAGGCAGGCGTATTCTCACTGTGCTACTGTCGTCAGAATCCACTGAACTAAATTGTTTACAGATGTTTAAAAATTAAAGATTAAAGGCGCTTTGCCATTCATGTAAAATGTTCTAGTAGCGTTAGTTTGGTGTGAATGTTTGTTATCACTTTAACAGCCTCATTCATACTCCGCCTAATGGAAGGTGGGTGAATTTCACAGGTGCAGCACACGTATGCACACAGCAACGACACAGTTTGTTACGGAGATTTGTAACAAAAATAGAATAGGTTTTTTTTAATTTCAAGTACATAAAACAGATTTAATCTCCCCGCTGCGAAAATTTGAGTTAAATTTTAGTTCGTGAATTCATTATTTTGTAGTTTTTAGTTACGTCCGATAGCTAATAGATAATACATATTGTATCAATACTGTTAATTAACGCATAAACTTGTAAGGGTGGTTTTAGTACCTGCGGCCATAGCAATAACTTTGTTCTACTTTTGGACATTTGGACGAAGAGCCCGTAGCTCAGCTAGCGGAGGCAATCGCATTCGATTACCAATCTTAAGCAATGGTCGACGCGGTCTGGCTTTGGATGAGTGACCAAGTAGTGGTATTCCATTTTGGGCGCTTCCGTGGATCGGTTGACGTTAAGTTATAGGTCCCGGTAGGTTAATTGTATTCGAGATGCTCTAAGGGCGGTTTGAAAACTCTGACACCAGAGTTGGCCACTATCATACGAACGTTTGGACATTTCAAAATAAATAAACAAACGGTATAAACGTTATCAATTACCTTTGATGTAGTTAAAGGTAACCAGTTTCTCTGTATTTTTTCACAACGATGTTTAGCATCAGGCAGTTTGCAGCAAAACATAAACAAAGCAGTAACGTAAATCGTTTTAAAAAAAATTGCCGTTCCACTAAAAAAATATCATTATATTATTCTACGCGTTACACAATTTTTATTCGTTTCATTTACACCAACCCTACCCTATCTGGTCTATCGCATAACGATCAGTCGCCCACGCACGTAAAAGTTTTAGCATTTTCCCATGAAAATATAAAAGTTTCATGCAGCTTTTCAGTAAATTTTTAGTTATAGGCTCTGTAAATCAAGTTTATGGGTTATATTACAGATATATGTATATAAAACTATGGTAGATGATAAATTGATTGGCAACTGCTGATGCAACTTTTTTTATTCTTCACATGAACTTAAAAATTATAATGTCAGTTTTTTATATAATAAAAATAAATAATAAAATAAATAAAAAAGCCTTTATTTCTATCACATTATTTCACACCTTATATCTATTATTTAAAATTTATATTACCATTATGTTAATACACCCTTTACCAATTTAACCATAGTATATTTGAATTTTGCACATGACAGAATTGATGTGATAACAAAGAATTATTTAATTAAATTAAATAATTCTTTGTTTTTTATATAAGTACAAAGTACATGGCGTTATGTGTAATTTTCAGTAATAATTTTATTCATTACTAGCTCCCCGGCAGACTTCGTACTGCGACCTAAAATTTGTATTTTTTTTTTTGTTTTTTTTTTTTCCTTTTAATCCTTCCCTAGACCTCCACGAACATTTCAAGACTAAGATAAGATAAATCCGTTCAGCTGTTCTCGAGTTTTAATCATACTAACGAACAACAATTCATTTTTATTTATAAAGAAGATTAGGTAAGATACCCTAAAAAATATATTTATTTTCACGAAAACACACTGGTACATAGCATAGCACAATAACAATAACTTATTTTACTAGATTTATGTATTACAATAGATTATAGTGTGGAAAAGTTGCCTAGTGTTTAATTAATTTAGAGAAATATTAATATATTATACAATGTAAATTTGAGTTTCTTGGGAACCCTAGGCCTGGGCCTGTATCTCGGTGCTTCGAGAATGAATATTTAACGGGACGGTTTTTGACGCCACTTACGTTTTTAAAAAGATTCTGTTACTTACACAAGTAGTTAGGTATAGTCAATCGGAAACCGACCCTATGAAATTGGGAACCTAGCTAAGAGAAACAACAAGCTGTTACTTTATGTAAGAATTGTATCTTTTCTAGCCTCATAACAATAATGGCGGACTCCTTCACGGTCCGCACGTGGAACTCGCAAGGCTTGCCGCGCGACGCCATCTCCACTGAGAACGGGATCCTGGTGACCAGAGCCGGGCGGTGGCCACTTACCATCGACCCGCAGGAACAAGTAAGTTTAGTTTATTTTACTTTAGTTGTGTGAAAATTAAAGACCGTTCACCGCATTCAAAAGTAAACTTTACCAATATTGGTTAAGGTGCAGTCGCCCATGCGCTATTTCCATACAAAATGTGGTTTAGTTAGACTCGAAAAGACTAAAGAAGATAGGCTGATTATTGACATTGGAGGTATACATATGTAGGTTTTTTAGTTTTTGTTTATTATAAATGTTTTTTCGTGTAATCGTAATTATATCCTGTTTTATAGATTATTAGATAGAATAAAACACAAGCGAGAGACGATTTAACGCGTGTTCACAATTTTCTTCCCACTTTTTTACCGTCTTTATATTTAATTCTGTCTTCAGGCCAACCGCTGGATCAAGAATATGGAGAAAGACAACGGATTGAAGATAATCAAGTTGAACGACCCTGCCTATCTGAGAATACTGGAGAACTGCATCCGACTGGGATGGCCCATGCTTATAGAAGATCTCGGAGAAACACTCGACGCAACTCTTGCGCCGGTGCTGTTGAAGCAGACGTTCTTGCAGGCAAGTAGATATACTGCGGAGGAGTGTTGCTCGTGTGCCCGCGAAACCCGTCCTTGCCGAGACGGAGGAACATCGTGGTAGGTTTTAGTCGATAGAGGAGTAGAGAGTATAAAAATAGGCAAGTAGATTACACACCATTATTCTACATTTAATCAACATCAAAAGACTTACCTACTTTCAAGTTGTGGTACAATTCATAATTTTTAGTGTTTTACCAATACCATAAGAAAATGTTGTTTTTTGTGTTTGTATGCTACGCGATCACTCCATGAATTGAGATCATCTCACCGAAGTTGAACCATTTTTTTTTGTAATTCGATAAAAACAACTGAAAACAGACAATGAAAAACAGGCCAAGTGCGAGCTAAACTCGCACACGAAGGGTTCCGTACTATCATCTATTTTATTTATTAGTTTAGGTATTTATTTTTAATAGTTAATATATTTCTAAATATTTACTTACATATATATTCAAGTTTCTACCTGTTTATTAAGATCAAGTAAATATCACTTAAAAATTACGTTTGTTGTATGGGATTACACCCTTTAATATTTACTTTATTGTTATTTAATTATTTATTTTGAAAGGTAATATATACAAGTAAATATTCTGTGAAAACTTGAAGCGTCTACCTGTTACCGTTTTTAATATTGAGCAAAAAAGTATGGGGACCTCCCTTAATATATATTTTAAAAAATTTTAGTATTTGTTGTTATAGCGGCAACGGAAATACATCATTTGTGAAAATTTCAGCTTTCTAGCTATCATGGTTTATGAGATACAGCCTGGAGACAGACAGACAGACAGCGAAGGCTTAGTAATAGGGTCCCGTTTTACCTTTTAGGTACGGAACCATAAAAAAACAACATCATAAGACTTACCTACGGTAGTCTTTCACTGATGTGCAAATTGTTCATCGACTTTATTCTTTGCCCAGGCCGGTCGTCTTCTCATCCACCTCGGAGACAGCGACATCGAGTACGACACCAACTTCCGCCTCTACTTGACCACCAAGCTGGCCAACCCTCACTACCTCCCAGAGATCTGCATCCAAGTGACTCTCGTCAACTTCACCGTCACACTGTCTGGATTGGAAGACCAGTTGCTAGCGTGAGTGTTAGATAACTAGAATAGAATAGAAAATTCTTTATTGCAACACACGATAATCATTACAAAGAAAGAAGAAAAAATACTTATACTAGTGCCACAAGTGGCGGCCTCATTGCTAAAAGCAATCTCTTCCAGGCAACCATTGGATGGAAAGGAATAAATAAGACCACCTAAGAATAAATAATAATTATTGAATAAGATAACTTCTACCAGATTTGTTTTTAACTAGAACGGGTTTGCACTTGGCTATAGTTTGCCTGATAGTAAGCCAAGGCTATGGCCTAATATGGAGCTTAACTTGTACACGAAGTAAGCTAATGATGAAGATAAGGAGATCATCACATTTATTTAGATTTCTTAAGTGTGTTTGGTGGTCGGTTTGTTTGTCTTTAACTCCGCAACAGAGCGATAAAACAATACTAGAATTAAAATAGCGATGAAGATTTTTAATACATTGAAAATAAGACGGTTGAACTGATTTGGATGTCAATTGCTAAGACAGATGAGATGAATTAGATTATCATCATCATCATCATCATCATCATCATCAGCCTATCTTATATTCGTCCACTGTTGGACATAGGCCTCTCCCAATGATCGCCACACTGCACGGTCTCCTGCTTTACGCATCCAATGCTTCCCAGCCACCTTCCTCAGGTCGTCGCTCCATCTGGCCAATTGGCCTCCCACACTACCTGTACCGACACGCGGTCTCCACTCTAGGATCCGCTTACTCCATCGATTATCGGTCCTTCTGCAAACATGAATTAGATTATAGAACTTATCAAATTTTACAAACTTGACTTGCTAGGTACATTTTTATTGTCAAAAATTACTGCGTTAACTTATATCAATACAATGTTTATCCTTCTTCAGTGATGTGGTACGTTTAGAGAGGCCGGATCTAGAAATCATACGCACAGAGCTGATTATACGAATCAACGCGGATAAGGCAACTCTGCTTGAAATCGAAGACAAAATCTTGAGGTTGCTATACGCTTCTTCTGGGAATATTTTAGACGATGAAGAGTTGATAGAAACGCTCAACGAAAGTAAGGTAAGGAAATCTTTTTTATAGTTTTTTTTTTAATATTATTGTTTATTTAAATTGTACTGCCCCACTGTTGAAGAAAGATCTTAAATGTTTTTTTATTAATCACTATCCTACAAGGTCTTCAAATATAGATTTTTATAGGTTTCTTGTTGGCAAGTGTGCTTCATCACAGTCTACACTGGTCCTTAATATCAGGCGGGTTGTAATCTAATGTAACTCGTTACAAAGTAAAATATATACTAAACTATATACTAACTAAGTTATTTTTTTTTATTTCATAAAATTGTTACTCCATCGTGTTGGTGATCAGTTCTCACGCGGTTTCTAGTAAATGAAATCCTTTGCCCGCTAGTCTACTTATGTACATTCTACAAACATGACAAGTAATTGATTGCCCTTTCTTTTGTTTGAGATATTCTTTGTTTTCTCATACAAAATTAAACCTTATGCAGGAAACATCAGAGATCATCAACGCTCGGCTGGAAGAGACTGAAGCGACCGAGATCAGTATATCGGCTGCGAGGGAGAAGTATCGCACCGTGGCCACCAGGGGGGCGGTGCTCTACTTTGCAGTGGCGCAACTAGCTGATATAGACCCCATGTATCAGTTCTCTTTGAAATATTTCAATCAGGTAAACCTAACAAGGTAAAAAGTAGCGTGCTAAATGTAAATGTCTATTCTAGTAGCATGATTTAACATCTGAACTATACCTAGTTTTCGGACAATAAATGCATTCATTCATTCAGGTGTGTGATGTTTTTTTTTAAATATATTACATGATATCCAGAAATAAGAGATTATTGATGATTCGGGTATGTATTAGTAAGTTGCAGGCATTTTTAATGTGCTATATGCATAATAGTAAGTTGCGGTTTTTTGTATATTCATAAAATAAAACGGCTTCTTTGGCACCGGGTTTCATATAATTATTGTTGTCGTATGACATTATTGTCTGATAAAATAGAGTCTGTCACTACTGGTATTAAAATTGACCATAAAGCAAACGATCCTCTCAAAATTCTGCAACTTTGTGCAATTAATTCTCTACTATATAATTTGAACCTATTTTTTGCTTTAGGAATCGTATATTATCCCTTGCCAAATTCAAGGTCACCATGTTCAAATATTTAGAGTATATAGAGTATATATATGTAAGAAGCACATAATACATTAAAAGAGATAAGCGGTAGCATATTAAATTTAACCTTACATCACCAGGTCTTCAATCAAGTAATAGAGAAGAGCGAGAAATGCGACATACTAGAGAAGCGTCTAGAAATCTTGCATCGCGAGATCACACTTTCCGTGTATCGGAACGTGTCCCGTGGCCTTTTCGAAAGGCACAAGCTCGTGTTCAGTTTCCTTCTCAACATGGCGATATTTCTGAATGCAGGATTGGTTACTCCGGACCAGTGGAATTTTATTCTTCGTGGACCTGCTGGAACTAAAGTGGTATGTTTCAATATAAGTTAAGTAAATGTAATACTATTACGGTTTTCGCTCACGCGTAACAGCATAAGCGAAATTATACGTGAGTGAAAAATAAATACAATGTCAAAGTAAAGGTCAACGTCAGTCCTTGGATGGGTGAGTGAAAAGTGGCATTCCATTCTGGGCTTGGTCGTGGGTTGGATGGCTCGTTGATTTGTAGGTCCCGGCTGTTTGTCAAGTATGGCAGTCGTTAAGCCATGTCAGAGGTCCTTTGGGCGGCTTGATGCACTCTCGACACCAGAGCTGGCCACTCTCATTCGATATTGACATAGATAGACTTCTGACTTGTAACTATGGAGTTATTAATAAACTAAAAGTAAAACTTGCATCCCTTATTACACCCCTTTAAAAGTGGCTTTTCCATAAAATCCTTATTCCAATTCATAGCGGATGCCTACGTCATAATTTCAGCCCGATCTGCCCAGTGGTTTGGGCTGTGCGTTGATAGATCACTATATCAGTCAGTCGGTCACCTTTGAGTTTTATATCTTTAGATTATTAAAATAAACTTTATTTAGATTATTTGTGTTCTATAAGAAGAAGAATTAATCGTTTGTTAACAGGTGCCTCCGAAGAAGCCCCTGGTAGAGCAGATGACCGACGCGATGTGGCTCGCCACCTACCACCTGTCCGACACGGACCCGTCTTTTGCGGCGCTACCCGCTGACTGCTTCAGGAAGATTTACATTGAACTCGGCTCTTTCAACGTCGTAAGTTAACTTACAAAGTATTTACATACGTATATAAATCTATAGTATAATTCTAACGTTCCTACCCACTTATATGCATGATACAATTAAGAATGTAACATAGTTTAGACGTAATACATTCATTTAATGACACAAGCGTTAGCTTAGTATAGGGCTAGATGGTGTGTGATACGCCCTATTCAATATTAAAATTAAAATAATGATAATTTATTAAGCTAAATTTTATTTTACGAGCGAGCCCTTGTCCTTGGAGTATGCGTTATTTTTTCTTTCGTTCGATTTTCGACTACTTCCTTGATCCTCTTATACGACATGGCTCTGTTTAATATTCGTAAAAGTTTACAAAACTAAAAATATACCTAATTTAAAAAAACAACAATGAATATACTAATAAATGCACAGCACTTTTTACTAGTAATTAATTGAATATATGTAATAGAAAAGAAGAAGTCTTTGTTGCAAACACAAATTAAAACTAGTTTACACAACATGGAAAAATTTGCACCTCGTGCTTACAAATAGTAGTTATATAATGAGTCTGTAAGATAACAGTATGCTAACATACAAATAACACCAACCTACTTTTACAATATTTTATTTTACTATAGCTCAGAAATGACTACAGCCTGCCTGGTACTAATACTATTAAGAACAAAAAATTAAACCCCGAATTGTAGACATCCAAATAAAGAGCTCGCTTCTGAAACCAACCACATATATTTGGTTGATTGATAGGTTTCGTGAAAACGTTTATAGTATCAATCATCAACAATAAACAAGTTTGTTGAATGTCCTCTGTCATATGTATAGTGTATATGACAGAGGAGGAGAGAGGAGGTATCATTCTATACAAAGTGTATGAAAAATGTAACTGAAAATTTAAACCGGTTTTCACATTACCTCGCCTCCACCCCCACCGTCCCAGACGCCCGCGCCCATGTGCCGGCGGGCTGCTCGCACGGCGGCGCGCAGTCTGCGCGGTCTCAGAACGCACGTTCTGACGATGGGTGTCATTACACCCGAAACGCGTAAACAACATTTTAACAATTACACGTGAGTGAAAACCGTTTTGGTGACATATTGAATATATTAAACCAGAAGATTCACAAAAAATAGCTTCAAATAACATGAAACATATTTAACAGTCAGGAATATGTCAGTAGTCATTAAAATTGTGTAGATAGATCGATAACCTGATTGCATAGCCATTGTCAAAACAGCGAGTCTAGGTTAGTTTTACAGGGTTATTTGTCATCAAACAACAAATTTTCGCAATATACCTACTCATTTTATATCTATTTTATATTAAGACAGCTAAAGTAACTTTGCGTCTGTATTTACATAAACATAGTACATTGTCAGAGGCTCTTAGGGTGACTTGATATACTCTTGACACTAGAGTTGGCCACTCTCATTCGATAAGAAGAAGAAGAAGAAGTACATTAATGTATGGTTAATGTAATGTATGTATGGTTTTTTATATAAATTTATTGTGTTCCACTTTTGGGCAAAACGTCTCCTTTATGCCTTGAAGGTATAAGGTTAATTTGATAATATTAGCGGTATTGAAATCAATTAAGTTTGTGATTGGGTTACCATGATAATTTCATGGCTTATACTAAAAATAGAGGCTACAGAATATAGGACACAACAGTGTTGCATAGCTACTAGACATCGGTGCCGAGACACGCGAAAAAAGGAATGTGATATTTAAAATTACTATAATACAAAAATACTAATCATATCAGCTGTGTCCGCCCACTGCTGAGTATAGGCCCCCTCTCTAGCACGCCACACATGACGGTCTCCAGCTTGTTTAATCCATCTCTTACCATTATCCGACCCAGAGGCAGACCACCAGCCCGATGGTCGGATGACATTTTGACAGAACACAAGTTTTAAGGAGACATTTCAGTCAGCTACACTTAAAAAATATTTTTTTAATGATTAAATAATATATGAAAAGTTGGCTCCCAAGCATTGAATATACATAATTAATTTTATTATTTACATTAATCTATTTTTTACATATCAACATATTCGATTGAAAGAGGGTAGCCCTGTATCAGATCAGCGTAGCATGGAGGGTACTCAAATAGTCGCAATATCCTGAATGCCGCTTTGATTTTATGGATGCTATAGTCAAAAACAGGGCGTGCAGTTTCACGGGGCGAATTGATTTTCATTGTGTTCGTTACCCACTGACAGCTTTGTAGGCAGGTAGGTAAATAGCCCCTGCTTAGTGGCGACCAATGTCAGTAAAACGATTGCTGCAGGGCAATAAACCGTAGCTTCTTGTTAAAGTGAGGTCTTAACCGACCGTTTCAATCTGTAATTTAATTATCACGACGGAAAGTTAACATTCGAAAACGGAAGCGGAAGCGACAATTGAAGTCTTTTCCTATTCCGACGATTCTCATATGTCGAACGTTGGACTTTACGGAATGATACACGAGATACTTGTAAGTATTTATATAGAATATAAATCGATTAAAATATATGTTTGTGGAGTACGTGGAAATTGAAAATGGCTGTTTGGATTGAAACTGGAATGCATCATAATAATGGATTATAAAATGCGAGGAATGGAGATTACATTGAATTCATTTCGTGTAGGTTCCAATGAAACGTATTTTATAAAATGTTACCGGTTTAAAATAAAATTGTAAAAAAGAAATAGTTAAAACTATGAAAATTGCTTTTCAGAAACTACCTATATCTCTCTCAGATAATCTAATTAATCCAAGTTCAGTGAACGCGATAGCAATACACCTTATAGTACGGGTGGTAGCAACCTCGGGAAAACAAGAAATTCAGGTCAGTTGAATTTTTTTTAGGTTTTGAAAGTATATCAAGAAGCAAAATTTTCAATTTCTTGTCTTTGCAATGATAAAAGTGTTTGGCAATAAGAAATTTGTGTTTAGTAAGCCTATCTAAAGACAAGAAATTGAAAATTAAGCTTCTTGAAATACTTCCAAAACCTTGGATTATTACCTGACGGGAAGGCTGCGCACTTATAAACGCAACAGCTACCGCCAGCCAGACAGCCCAGGCTCTACCCGAAAGAGGAAGGAGGAAAACATATCAAAAGTTCAACTGACCTGAAATTATTTCTCGAAAACGTTGCTAGCTCCTATACTATTACAATCTTCTGTGAATCTACGCCTATCCATAACTGTGACAATTATATTGTATAATTTACTGTACAGTTCATACTTTGTAAAAATCCACTGAAAGTTGTGCTCTCTGTGAACTACAAACCACAGGTATTTAAGTGTATTGGGGATCAGTAGTAGTAGGATAAGTATCTTGTAGGTAAGAGTAGGCAGCAACAACGGCTAACATCACGTGAACTATATACGAACGTCAACCTACACAATATTAAACAAATGAAGCTGCATAAGAGGGGGATCCAAAGAAATAGATAGATAAATAAATACTTTATTAAAACACCACATACAAAAAAAACAATACAAAAACATAGAAGTTAAAATTAGCGTCTTAATTGGCGGCCTTATCGCTAAGAGCGATCTCTTTCAGGCAACCAATCTGGCAGGGATATAATCTTCAAATTAAATGAGTAGGACAAGTTATTTAAGATATTAAATTAAATAATGAAAAATAGATCAAAAGATTTTCGTAATAAAATCACTGTTTAAACACCAAATTATGATCACTTATACAGTATTCACCATTGCCTACAACGCACTTCTCAAACCCTATCTTCCATTTATCAAATAGTTTTAAAATTAATTCATCAGGTTATCCTTTATTCCTTCCGGCGATTTTTGTTTCACCTCCACAGTAGCAAGACAGTTTCCTTATATATTCTTTTTGAGTATGTGCATCAAAAAGCGTGTATGCTTTGATATGAATTATTTTCCACTTGTTCCCAGGAAATCCACGTCGACAAAACAGACAAGAGACCAGCGGCGACTGACTGGAACGCAAAATTGACGACCTTTGAAAAACTGATGATCGTGAAATGTCTTCGTGAAGAAAAACTGGTGTTTGCGATAGCTCAATACGTCAGCACCAGCCTCGGAGCTGTGTTTATTGAAAGTCCTACAGTGCAACTCAACACTTTGTAAGTTTACAATACTTAATTATAAGCGCCCGTAGCTTAGCTAGCGGAGGCAATCGCGTGCGATTACCAATGTTAAGCAAAAATCGACGCGGTCAGTCCATGGATGGGTGACTGAAAAGTGGCAATCCATTTTGGGCGCTTCCGTGGGTCGGATGGCACGTTAAATTGTAGGTCCCGGCTGTTTGTCTAGTTCGGCAGTCGTTAAGCCATGTCAGAGGCCCTTAGGGCGGTTTGAAAACTCTCGACACCAGATTTGGCCACTCTCATTCGATAAGAATTAATCAGGGGTGCAATATTTTTAATGTTTAACATAGTCGTGTTAAAACATTGAAAAGATTGCACCCCTGGCAGAGGGCAGCAGAACTATTTTCCTCTATAACATTTATTTCAATTCTAATGAAATGAAATGAAATGAAATGAAATAATTTATTAGAAATCAAGTCATGTTACATTCACTAAGAGGGGAAGCACATTTCAAGATTAACATCGTCAATATTTTTATAATTATATTCATTACATAAGTATATTGATTATTAATGACAAATTAAAAATTTTTGGTAATAACATATTTTAGAGGGCAATTAATTAATTTAAATATGTATTTATAGTTAAATAAGTTTTACTATCAGCTGTAAAGAGGCTTCGTCAAATAATGTCGTAGAAAATTATAAATAAAGCTGTATAGAGGCTATGTCAAAAATATAAATAGATAAACTAAATTTTACTTACAGAGTGCAATGAACAAAAACAAACTTAAAACATCGACATTGCTATGCTAAATTAACTAATTACGGTGTGTTACGTGATTTCCAGCGAGGTCGTGCTAAGCCCCAAGCACAGCTACTCTATTGGAACAATAATAAAATCCAAGCACACAATTAATTAGTCAATTATACCTAATATTATCCTTCGTTTTAGTAATGTTAATTGATAATTCGTGTATGTTTTATGATGATTTGCAAAATGGAAAGCCATTATTATATTGAAAATGAATACAAGTATTTATAATAATCTATATAGTTAAGGTAGGTACTCGAAGGCTCTAACAAAACAAACAGTGTGCTTTAGTGCAGTTCATAAAAATGCGTTTTTAGTTTTAATTAGACTATTTATTCATGAAACTGTGCAGTCAGGCATTTGACTATCAGATCCTCTGAAGCGGCATCTAAACATTTCTACTAGACCGTATATGAAATGATGATACACACCTATACTAAAAAAAAACCTTATATTTTCAGGTACGCAGACACAACGAGCGTGATTCCTCTAGTATTCGTACTCAGTACAGGGTCAGATCCTTTCGGTGCGTTCCAACGTTTCGCCACGGAGATGGGTGTGCGCGACCGAGTGCATTCTATATCGCTGGGACAGGGCCAAGGCCCGGCCGCTGAGAAAATGATTAACGCGGCCAAACTGAAAGGAGATTGGGTGTTTTTACAGGTCTGACTGTTTTCTATTAAGAACTGAAATATTGTTTTCTCTTACCTATGTCAAACATTTCAAACTAAATTAAAAAGATCATCATGAGTCGTTTTCCTCATGACTGAGGGTCGTACGTGACTCCGGCAAAATTTATTCCTTAGGGGAGTTCTCTCAGGTAATTGCAACGCCCATGCCCTTCTCGGAAATTAAGAAGATAAGAAAAACCATACCTAAGAAACTGTCTCTTTTCGTGCATGGTACAAGAAGGCCTATTAAACTAGCTGCGTTGCATGACTATGGCAGCTCTTTGCATCAAGTTTCTTTTTACATTTTTTTTATTATACTAGTTGTCTTACTTTTTTCTTTTGAACTCAAATTCGTCTTTTACTTTTTATTTGATTAGTTTTTTCTCCACACTAGGCACTAATAATATTAATGTGATTTTTTGTAAGTGAGCGCTAACGTTGTTATGGACACAATTTGGTATGGAGGTACAATTATTTACCTTTAATTATTATACCTTAAATTATACCCGGATAATCTAAAAAAGCGAGTGTGGCTTAGCGGTTCCAGTGGCTACTTTTCAACCAGACGCACCCTGCTTCGAATCCGGCCCTACACCAATGACTTGTATTTTCAAGTTATGTGAGGATTTGCACTCGCTTATCAGTAAAGGAAAACATCGTGAGGAAACCTACATGTTGGAGGACCACAGTATTCGAGGACATGTGTATTCCGTGGAAGGACCTGGGCACCCACCACGATTTATCTGCACTAGAGAACTTCCCTAACGAATCAATTCTGCGGGGAAGTCACGACTCTCAGCCATTTAAGTAAATACGACCCAAGAGAGAAAATCTACTAGGAATCTGCACAATCCAAATAAGAATAAAAAAAAGTGAAATTAATATTCACACTCACACACGTACATACCGTGCTTTATTTGACGTAAAAAGTGGTCGATAGACAGAGTAGCGGTATTATTTTCCGTGCCCCGTATTGTTCACGGGACAACAAAGGGTATCCGAATAAAATCGGGCTGACGTGTGGAAACAGTAGTGTCGGTTTTAGTTACAGGTACCTGTATATAATATGTATGTATTTACATATCAATCTGTAATAGAGGAGTGTAAGTTGAACTGGCATCTGTCAAAATTTGTATTGCGATAGATGTTCGCCGAAAATTAGACTCAAAATGATTTTAGATTATCTACCTTATTAACTGTAAAAGAAAGTTTTTTTTTCTGAATGCTTTAGTAAATAAATAAATAATAAAATGTCCTTATGTCAGGCTCATTGACACCTTTATTACACAATGTCAAATAATTTTAAGCCACAATATATTTAAATACACAACAAAATATAAATAAAATGTAAATATAGGATCATAGTGATTAGAACTTTATATAATATTTTCCACCGACATATCCGCGAAGTCTGGTCTCGCCCACTTCCCATTTCCTCTCCAGTATAGTTGCCTCTTTTACCATGGTACCTTTTTTTTTTACAAGAAATGGGTTTGCTCTTGACCGTAATTTGCCTGATGGTAAGCAATACCTAACCTGATCTATTTAGTGGATATTTCCTATTTTTTGGTATTGCGTGTTCTTATTTTTATGTACACGTACCAGCGGGGTTCGAGGATCTTTAGTGCACCAATACTACATAACTTTTATGTTTTGTTCTTGTACTGGTTATTATTATAATTTGAATAAATAAATAAAAAAATTCTTCGGCTTCTGGTAATTTGCGAAAGTAATAGTTAGTTGTTTTCCTAAATATTTTGTCACAAATCAATAAATAAATAAATAAAATAAATATTCCGGGACAGCGCACACAGCGCCATCTAGCCCCACACTAAGCAAACGCTTGTGTCGTAGGTACTAGATAACGGATATAATACTTATATATACTTTTCTTTTGTAAATACATACTTATTATACATACAAACGACCAGACTCAACACAAGTAATTATAAATTTTTAAAGGACATAAATACTTGTGTCATTCGGGAATCGAACCCGCGACCTCTAGATTAGAAGGCAGAGCCACTACCAACTAAGCTAACAGGCCAGTCAATTACCTTATAGTATAAGTAGAACTTAGTTCACTTATTTGTGCAAAATTTACTGAAGCCACCCTTTAAAACTAACTTGTTATACCTACCATTTCCCATTTAGATCAAATATCTAGGACATGCTTTTTATATTACTATTGATATGACTAAAGTGGATTATTGACCTTGAAATCCGTGTATTATTTCAAATTCAAAATATATATTGCGGAGTATAGGTTACACAGTAAAGTTGTTAAAATATTAGATAATGGACCGCTATACTCCCACCCATAGGGCACGCAATTTACAGACAAAAGAATATAAAAGAAATATATCATTTAAAACATTTAGGTTGTTTTTAAATTTTAAAACATTTCCACAGTCGCAAATTTCAGCTGGTAATTTATTCAGAGCATTGTCAATTATATGTTACAATCATATATCAATACCTAAATCTTTGTCCGAAATAAATTCATCTACCTATATATTTCTTACAGAATTGCCACTTAGCAGCGTCATGGATGGTGAGCCTAGAGCTATTAGTGGCTAACTTGAGTAACGAAGCGGGCAGCATGAATCTGGACTCCGAGTTCAGACTGTTCCTGAGCTCTATGCCGACCGCCAAGTTCCCTGTTTCAGTGCTACAAAACTCTGTGAAAGTGACGAATGAACCGCCGAAGGGATTGAAAGCAAATGTAAAGAGAGCTCTCATTGAAATGGAACCGGACTTTTTCGAAAACCATGGTATGTACGGAGTGTTACCAATTCACGAGTACCACTTTTATAGTCACTTACATTTTATAAAGGCAAAATGTTGTGTGTGTTAATGTATGTAATATGTATGTATGGGAATGTATTTCACTTTTACACTCTCAAAACCACTAAATTTATTTGAATAAAATTTGTCACGAAGCTGGATTCATTACTCTGATACCATCTAAATATATAAAACTCAAAGGTGACTGATTGACTGACTGACTGATATAGTGATCTATCAACGCACAGCCCAAACCACTGGACGGATCGGGCTGAAATTTGGCATGCAGGTAGATGTTATGACGTAGGCATCCGCTAAGAAAGGATTTTTGGAAAAGCCGCTTTTAAAGGGGTGAAATAGGGGATGCAAGTTTTACTTCTTAATGCGAGCGAAGCCGCGAGCATCCACTAGTCAAATTATGTTTCTAATATCACGACAATTATAATAGTTATGACCCATGAATTTATCCGTTATCAAGTAAATAAATAAATATTTTGAGACATTTTTCACACAACTAACGTCGATATTAATTTGCTGCAACATAATTGAGATGTATTTTATGGTATTTAGGTATTGCTCCTCCAATACACATTATATTCTTTATCAAGCGTTTGCTTAGTGTGGGGCTAGATGGCGCTGTGTGCAATGTCCCGGAATATTTATTTATTTTATTTACCTTTTAATTCGGGGGTTATGACTCCTCCGCTCAATTGGTTTATTAAGGCCCGTATTAATAGAGTGATCTCAATCGTGATCTTAAAACCGGTATCAGTTGATACGTTCTCGAGATGCGACCAGCATCTTTACGCCGGCGCTAATTAATAAACCCATATCAACAGCATCTCAGGTGATACCGAGTTTGAGACCAAGATCTTAGGATTTGTAATTTGACACGCAATGAAATCCTGATCCTAATACTGGGTACGGCACGATGAACGAACTATTTTAACTTTGAAGAAGATTATTAAGACTATTTTAACTCTTAAGAAGTTTGTATGTAAATAATATCGCTATTTTTGTTAATATAATAAAAACATGTATTTAGTCCTACAGAGAGAAAATTGTATGCCTATTTATATGCTAGCTTGATCTCCTGTTGGTATTTTAATAAAAGTAGTGTGTAGTAGTGCTAGCAGTCTCGATACTTTTGTAATGAGGGTTACCGCGTGTAAGATCATCGCTAGAGGCGCTAGTGTACCGTGAGGTCCAAATGTTCTCAAACTAAACAAACCTCACCAATTTGCCGCTAGAATCGCTACTGGATCGTATTGTAAGGTTTTAAATGTCAAATGTCAAAAAACGGTAGCTCTCATTACATTTGATACTGTAGGCCATATCGTAATATAATATACCAGGCTGTAGGCTGAGATAAATTAAGGAGATCTCTGCAGACCAGCTGAAAGATTTTTATCATTATTATTAATAAATAGTTAAACCATTAGTTCACTCATGTATTCCGAACATACTCATATTTTTCAAGTTATAATCCAAAGTTAGAGAAGACACTATTTCACTATAAAGACTGCTATTTCTGGCGCAACTGGTAGGCCCATGTTATCACATATAACCAAATTGTTTCTTATCAAGGATACAATGTATAGTCCTGAGTCTTAGCTAAACGAAATCGTTTTTCAAAGTTTAGCAGAAGTAATTCAAATGGATTTGTCACGTCCCTCATATCACATTAGTCAATCGAATTTGAAAAGGCCTTATAATATCATCATATTTATCGTAATAGTCCGCTTCATCATAATAATTTACGTCAGCAATAATATTCTCGACGTCCCACCAATACAACTTCACGATCTTAAGTCCCGGATCGACTGAACTCAACTATTATGGCCTTGAGAACCATCTTAAAACCGATCTTGAGAAACGAATATTGTTTATTAAACAACATGATCTCCGGTGATGACAGAGTCACACAGGTTTTAAGGTTTGTTTATGAATGTGTCGGCATCTCAAACCGGCACTTAAGATCGTGCACTTACGCTGATATCGGTTTATTAATACGGGCCTTAAATAATTTTCTTGTGCAGATATCGTGGTGGGCGGGCTGGTGCTTGCACAGAAGACAGAAATGTCCTCGAATTTTGTGACCTTCTAACATGTCGCTTTCCTCTCGATACTACTAGGCTACTAATGAGAGAATGTTTCTTCTTCTTTACAGTTCTAGGCCAAGACTGGCGTACAATGTTGGTGGGTATAATAATGTTTCACGCGAACATACAAGAGCGCAAGAAGTTCGGGCCTCTTGGCTGGAATATTACGTATGAATTCAACAACAGCGATCGTGAATGCGCCATGCTTAACTTGCAGATGTTCTGCGAGAGTGGCCATATACCTTGGGACGCTCTTGAGTATATTACAAGTAAGTTGTTGGTTTTTTCATCATCTTTATTTAGTAGAAACCGTAGAAAAGCAAACAAATGAGAAAATATTCGTTTTAAATTATCTTTATTTGGCGTAATTTTCAGATTTTCTATTTTATTTAATTATACTTATTTTATATATATCATTGTACCAAACTGTGGGAAATCTAAGATTTACCAACTTTCAATGGTAAAAGTCTGTACGGTTGTTTGTATCTTTTCGAACTTTTGCCACCATGAGCTTGTTAAATCGTGTTTGTTCAATAATTATTTTATGAGTAAAGCGGCCATTTATTTATGTTTTCCTTTCTTTCAACAGGTCAGATAACATACGGCGGTAGAGTGACCGATATGTGGGACCAGCGTTGTCTCACTACCATCTTGAAACGCTTCTTTTCCCCCAAAACTCTCGAAGTGGGATACACTTACTCCCGCTCAGGGACATATTACTGTCCAAGGGTGGAAAAGTTAGAAACAGTGAGGGAATACATAGAAACTTTACCCACTATCGAAAATCCGGAAGTGTTTGGTATGCACGAGAACGCCAATATTGCATTTGAGGTGAGATAACTTTAGTCGTTGATTTGCGCTGGATAGGTTTCAGCTGGTATATTATATGTATATTATATTACTCTATGGGTTTCAGCTTGAACGAAACACGCCTGATATTTTGGTGGCTTTCTTTTTGTACTCATTTTAATCTTAAAATGATGAGCGTTAGGAAGAGAAGCACAAAAATTGTAGTCATACAAATGATACCACTTTAAATGTTATTATTATTTCTTTCTTTTTTAACAATTTAATTCATCAAACAAAAAATAGAATCAGACTGAACAGCCTCCGTCACTTTAATGCTATTTTGAAACAAGTAGCAAATTCAAAGATTTTAAGCATATAATTTTATACTGACTTGATTAAGGGACGACACAGTCCAGGACGCTCACCAATATCAAAAAAATCTTACTATATTTTTTTTAACAGAATAAAGAAACCAACATACTCATAAAGACCATAGTCGACGTTCAACCGAGGGCCGGCGGTGGAGGGGGCGGCGACACTCCCGACCAAATAGTTTGGCGTATCTGTGACCAGACACGGTCAACTGTCCTAAACAAAATAGACAGATCGCAGATCAATCCAGATCTTATGATACCGGACGATATGGGCCAGTTGCATTCATTGACGACGGTGCTTCTGCACGAATCAGAGAGGTTCAACACACTACTTGGCATTATACACTCGACGCTGACTGAGCTGCAGAAAGCTATCAAGGTAACTGAATCTTTGCTAATTGCTTTCAAGTAATCAGCATTATGCTGCTTTGGGCCTGTGCTGTGACAGGTTTTTTGAAAGTGTGAGTATGTATACAACAATATCTGTTCTACAAAATATGTTGTTCTTAATCATGCCATTATTGTATAAAAGCAAAAGTTGTTGTTTGTTGCTTTGTTTTACCACTTTCACGGTGCTTGGAAGAGAGGCTAATTTTTATCATGAAATATCTCGACCGAAGCTACGGGCATCCACTAGTTCCATAATATATCTTAGCTTGTTATATATATGTAAATGGTGTTTTCGATCGTATTTAACACGTCAACATCATATACCTAAACTCGACTCGAAACTACATTTATCGATTTGTTTGTTCCTTTTGCACCCCAACATGGAGTTACTTTCGCGATTTTTGTATACCGAAATGGATAACTAATGGATGCCTGAAAAAATGATGGATGAATGTCATATCTAGTGGTCTAGGATCTCGAAATAGACAAGAGTTGTTTATACCTTTTGATACCTATAAATGCGAACGAAACCATCCACTAGTTTAGTAGAAATATTTTTATCTTGTGTTAGGCAACTTGGTTTTCCCGGATAATACCTCGTCCTACTCACTTAATTTGAAGATTATATCCCTGCCAGATTGTTTGCCTGGAAGAGATCGCTTTTAGCAATAAGGCCGCCAATTAAGACGCTAATTTTAATTTCTATGTTTTTTGTATTGTATTTATATGTGGTGTTTTA
This sequence comes from Macaria liturata, assembly GCA_964023185.1. Taxonomy (NCBI): domain Eukaryota; kingdom Metazoa; phylum Arthropoda; class Insecta; order Lepidoptera; family Geometridae; genus Macaria; species Macaria liturata. Next base: position 14,060,217 of record OZ026808.1, read on the forward strand.
ATAAAGTATTTATCTATCTATCTATCTACCTACCTTAAACCATATAAAAATATGTATGTATATTATGCACTTGTTTCCTTCCTATACACTTCTACTGAGTAACGGATTATAACTTTGGAGATAGTATAGTCGCGAGAGTGACATAGGTTAATATTTATCCGAAGTCAACGCGAGCGAGCATCCACTTTGTTATTTAATGATCTCGATATTATTAACACTAGCGACACCCCGAACTTTCACCCGTGTTTATCCGGAATAAAAGAAGAATATGGGTCAATCCAGGCTTTAATCTATTCATATAAGACTTTACAATATGTTTTTATAATTGCTTAAATTTTGACATTTTTATATCATATTTAATCATGTTTATTCAGTTATAAAGTTATTATTTTGATAAATGTAAAAATATATTTTTATTGGACGTGTAAATAGGCTTTACGAAAATAAATGAATAAGAATACAACAAATTACATCCAAACTGGTTCCGCCGCTTGAGCGCGAGGACGTATCAAAGATACACCCACAAACTTACACCTTTATAATATTAGTGCGATAAGTGGCATTCGTTTTAATTTGCAGGGAATCGTAGTAATGTCAGAAGCGTACGAAGATGTTTACAACTCGTTCCTGAATAACCGCGTCCCTGCGATGTGGCATAAGAAGGGATATAACTCGCTCAAATCTCTGGGCAGCTGGATACATGACCTAGTGCTTAGAATCGACTTTATTGAGGTATCTAAACTATTTATTGTCAACATTTGTATAATCTCTCTCTTGTGTCGTATTTCCACATGACTGAGGGTTGTGACTTCCCCGCAGAAGTAATTCGTTAGGGGAGTTCTCTTGGGCAGATACATTTTGGTGGGCGCCCAGGTCCTTCCACGAAAGACACAATATGTCCTCAGATATTGTGGTCAAACAAGTCGGTTTCCTTACGATGTTTTCCTTTACCATTAAGCGAGTGCAAATCCACACTTAACTTGAATATACAAGTCATTGGTGTAGGACCGGATTCAAACCAGGGTGCGTCTGGATGAAAACCAAGCAATAGAACCGCTGAACCATACTCGCATTTTTGTATAATATCATGTCTCAATAAAATACGGGTTATATAATAAACTAGTAGTTATTATATCATCATCAATTACATCCGGTTTAAATACTACTTATATCCCATTTGCGAAGTAACTAGTCCTATCACGAGCATCACTGCCCCTGAAATGTTGTTCCTAATTATTTAGTGGTGTGGCAAAAATATTATTTATTTATTAATATGCGCAGGCATTTATGTTTTCTATATTGTGTGCAATTATATTACTATTTATACATTTTGTTTTTTCCAATACGTCGAAGCGGTAACCTGTAACATATTATTATTATGAACAACACAACTGTCGAACCTACCAATGATCTCGTTATTTCATCAATAGTTAATCGCCGTGCTTACAATTTTTACCGCATTTGCCCACCGGTTTGGAAATATATATGTACATATGTATACAATTAGGTCATAAAATTTTGTAACCTTAGACATAAGAAACTAACGGACGTTAAAATAATCTGGAAATCTTGGCTGCTAAATTTATCTTACAGTGATACAGAGCACATACTGAATTATGTAACTTAGTTTGTCATATATAAATACATATTTTCTGTACATACTTTGTTTTGTCTTTAATCTACATAAATATCTGCCTTGTGTGGCGTAAATAAATACATTGTGTCAACTGGTATCTGGTTGCTTCGGTACAGGCTTCTAGCCTAGTGAAGCAATCGATAGATATGCCTATAACATGTAAACTTTTTTCGTTAGTGTATATATTTTTAATTTTCATTTCTAGAAATGGCTGGCCGACGGTCTGCAGCCCAGCAGCTGGGTGTCGGGGCTGTTCTTCCCGCAGGGCCTGCTCACGGGCTCGCTGCAGTCGTACGCGCGCCGCTACCACGTACCTATAGACGCACTTATGTTCGACTTCACGCCTACACAGCAGTTCCTGTCGCAGGAAGACGTGTATAAGCAGAATAAGAGAAAGAAGGTATGCTTAATCTTATTGTAACCAACCAATGTGAGTCTTAAATCCACACTTTAATAAAAGAAAACTTCACAAGCATCGTAAAGTAAAACAAATACTTTTGATTTTCCCGCTGAGACAATATGACGCTTGTGTTAACCAATAGAAAAATGCAAGGTTCAACCCCTTATGCTCAGTCGCGCGACGGACTTCGTCTGGAGCGTACGTGTTCGGAGCGCTTACGAACGCTACTCGACAAAAACATAAACAAATCTGCCGCTGCCGCTCGCGGCCGCTCAGGCGCACGGCATGGCAACCGACGGAGTGAATAACTCGTTTGCGGGGCTTCCTTTGTCGCGATCAAATAGTGTAAACAACTTTGAGAATTTGACCCCTCAAGTGACAAATAATCAAGTAGATTGGATCGAAGAAATGGGACCAAACACAGAATGGGAAATAGCGGGACGCAAGAAAAATGACAAAAGGTCTAGACCGGAATCTGACGATGATGACATTAGGACGAACCAGAGAAAAGCAGCGAGGAAAAATTCGCCTATTTATCGTGATAATGAAGGTTTTGAAGTAAGTTTGACCTCTAAATCACCGCTGCCTAAACAAATGGCATTAGCTCGACTCCTACGAGACGCTTTAATTAACAACGTGACAAGAATTAAAATAAAAAGTCCATACCGAGTTTTGATTGAACTAACCGACAAATCCGAAGCTGAAAAATTAATAAGCTGTCCAAAACTAGTGGAGCTTGACATAAGAGCACAACTCACGGAAGAAGGAAATTTCTCCTACGGCCTTGTGAGAGGTGTAGACTTGGAAATGAGCGAAGAAGATATTTTGGCAGCATTTGAATGTTCAGTGAACATTGTTTCTGTTCGACGGCTCATGCGGATGAGTAGTGGTGGCCAGTGGGTGGCTAGTGAAACTGTGAGACTATGTTTTAAGGACTCAACTTGCCCGGAATATTTATTCGCCTACGGATGTCGATTCCCTATTGAGAAGTACGTGTTTCCTGTTACACAATGTTCTAATTGTTGGCGTTTCGGTCACCCTCGTAAATTCTGTCCAAGAACAAAGCCATTCTGCCCAAAATGTGGCGAAGACCACACGAACTGCGAGACAGAGACGTTTAGGTGCGTGAACTGCAAGGGTCGTCATATGGCTTTGGACAAAAAATGTCCACATTTTTTAAAAGAAAAAAGAATAAGACTAGTTATGAGCGAACTTAATGTGACCTACAAAAAAGCTCTCGACATTGAAAAGAAAGATTGCAGATTACTCGAGCACAACGTTCTTGAAGACGAGTATCCTGCACTTCGTGAGGTTAGTCCAGTGAGGGGCTTCACACCAGTTGAACCTACAACACCTGTGTCATCTATCAGGCCATGGCCAAGTGTTAATACAGCGCAGAAACCAAAAGAATCAATAGTTTCCCCGATTCTTGTGAGCAAAACAAAGAGAAGCATACTCAAAAATAAAAAAACCTCCGTGAATGAAAATTTTACAGCTGATTCTACACTATCAGGCGGTTCTAGAGGAAACAGTCATTTGAATGAAGACAAAAATAAGAAAGAGTGGAAATTTGAATGGAAAAAGATTTTTGAAAATATAAAAGAAATAGTTTTTTCACAGACAAATATGGAACAAAAGATTGCATTAGTGGGTAAAATTATCTTTGAGGAAGTAAAATCGTTTTTGACACACTTATTTTTAGAAGGAGAGATGCTAAAAAACTTCTTTTTTAGCTTCTATAATGGATAGTACACCCGAGAAAGACTTTGCAATCAACATAATTCAGTGGAACGCACAAAGTTTTCAGCCGAAATTACCCGGGTTTGAGCCCCTACTTACACAAGAAAAAGTCCATATAGCTATTTTATCGGAGACGTGGCTTGATGAAAATGACGCCTTGACTATTAGCGGTTATAATATTTACCGTAAAGATAGAAGTGACTCGTGGGGAGGGGTGGCAGTCTTGGTCCACAAGTCTATACGGTCTCACGTGTGTCCCATTATTACATGTAGCCCCGATATAGAAGCTATACATATTAAAATATTGAACTGTAAGTATTTAAACAACATTATATCCGTATACAGTACAAAACCAGTTAGTGCTAGTGACTGGGACACGATATTTACTATATGCCAAAGAAAGACTATAGTAGCTGGGGATTTTAATGGCCACCACACCAATTGGTCCAACCGGATCAACCGGCGAGGTAACGATATACTGGACTCTGCGCTGGAACACGGATTCATCTCACTCAATAATGGTCAGGTAACTCGAGCTAGGCTGGTCAATAATAGACTACGGCAATCAAGTCCAGATATAACATTTGCGTCTTCGGATATAGTTACATTGTTTACATGGAAAGTGCTCAATGAAAATTTAAGAAGTGATCATTTTCTCATTAAATGTACAATACGGTATAAGGACAGTACGCAATTTGTTCATAAGAGAAATTTTAATAAAGCCGACTGGACTGCTTATCGAGACGAGTTATCAGATCTGTTTTCCAGTACAGAATTCATTGACAATAACAATGTTCAAGAACTATATGATAATTTTGTTAAATTAATTTGTTCAGCTCGAGATAAACATATTCCACTTGTCAAAATTTGTATAAATCCTCAAAGTTGTTTTAAAGCAAAACAATATTGGAATCCGTCGCTGTCCGCTGCAGTAGCACAACGTAGACTAGCGCTGAGTCAATTTCGTAGAAATCCAACCCCTAATAACCTTAGTATACTTGATGATAAGATTAATAATGCTCATAAACTAATTAATGAAGCGAAAAGTAACCATTGGCATAAGTTTTGCAGTAGCATTGACGAAACCACATCAGTGTTGGAAATGTGGAATAAAATGCGCTGGTATAAAGGTCATCGGCAGCCTACTCAATATCCATCATTAGATAAACAAGAAGAATTATTACGTAATTTAGCACCAGACTCAGTTATAAGTAAAAAACCAACTTTAATATCTCAAAACAACCTCTTAGAAATACCTTTTACATTTAATGAACTCGATAATTGTTTTAAGAAAAAAGATACTGCTCCTGGCAGCGACGAGATCTCATATTCAATGTTGTATCACTTGCCACGTGCAGGGAAACAATATTTACTGCACCTGTACAATGTTATCTTCGCGAGCGGTGAGGTGCCGCGCCAGTGGCGCTCTATTACTGTTGTTCCTATACCTAAGTCTAATTGTGGCGAGGAATTAAAGCTACGCCCGATATCATTGATTTCATGTGTATGTAAAGCATTTCATAACCTGATTGGAAAGAGACTTGAATGGTTCATGGAAAAAAATTGTCACCTACCTACATATGCAACGGGCTTCCGAAAAGGTCAGTCGTGCCTAGATTCCCTCTCCAGATTAATAACGAACATACAAATAGGCTTTTCTCTTAACTTACCGACTGCTGCTTGCTTCTTAGATGTAGAAAACGCCTACAATAATTTATTAATAGATAAAATGGTTGCTATATTAGACGAACTTCTGGTAGGTACTAAGATATGCACATACTTATGGGAATTTTTGAGCTGGAGATGTCTTCACATAAATAGTGCTGATAAAACTCAAGTTCTGTCTAGCCGGTGGACGCACAGGGGCCTCTTACAAGGGGACCCGCTTGCACCTTTACTTTTCAATATAGCAACACACAAGCTGTGTAGGGATATAGTTGATAAGATAGCTATTGCTCAGTATGCGGATGATTTTGTATTGTATATACGAAATAGTAATTTGAATATCTGCAAATTTCATTTACAAAACACTTTAGATCTATTAGTCAGTAGACTAAACAGCATAGGCTTGGAACTCTCAGAAAATAAAACAAAATTTTGCCTTTTTAGCCGAGGGAATAGGAGAAGTACTATACAATTAAAAATAAACGATAAGACTATCAAAAGAGTTACAAATATTAAATATCTCGGAATATGGCTCGACCAATCGTTACGATGGAGTAAACATATTAGTGAAATGACCGAACGTACGACCCGATTTTTAAATATTTTAAAAGTGCTTGCAGGTCCTTCGTGGGGCGTTCACCCCAAGTACTTACGCACATTGTATATATCGCTAGTTAGAAGCAGATTAGACTACGGATGTTTTTTGTACGACAACAGTGCAAAAAAACACACTAGTAAGCTAGACAAAATTCAAAACCAAGCACTGCGTATCATAGGCGGATACATTAGGAGCACACCCATTCATGTAATGCAGAGTGAATTGTGTGTACCACCTCTGCACTTAAGACGATTATATTTAGCTTACAAATATTTGTTAAAAAGTCAGTCATGGACCAACAATGTAACAATACAGCTTGTGAATGAATTAAGTGGCTACTTAGACCTCCGCTTTTGGTGGAACAAAAAAAAACCTGTGTTAACTGCGGCACTTGATGAATGTAAACTAATCAATGTCCACTCATCGATAATTCTTGAAATGTATTCGCTTACTACGTGGGTCACATATATAGACATAAGCGGCATTATTGAAACTAACCTAGAATGTGTGACTTTATCCAAAAGAAGCTATGAGTTCTCATCGATTAGAATCAAAATAATTAAGGAAATGAGTAGCAAATATTTAGGTTACGCTAGATACTATACAGACGGGTCAAAGAATAATGATGGTCTAGGAGCTGCGTATTGTAACCCTAAAGATAAAATATCAGCAATGTACAGAACGACAGCCGATGTATCAATAATGTCCATGGAACTCATTGCAATCTCAGCAGCGCTCGATGCTGTTGCGATTTCAAGCCACCGGTATATCGTAATATTTACTGATAGCAAAAGTGCGCTGAACATCTGGCTCGGTGTGCCTCTGGAATCAGAGGCGTCTCGGTAGCCTACTCAATTCTTAGTAAGATTCACAACCTTGTTAAGGAAGGTCGAGTTTTGAGGTTGCAATGGATTCCGTCGCACATAGGCATCCACGGGAACGAGGAGGCTGACAGGTTAGCGAATCTATCTGTTACAGCTGGCCAGGAGTTTGTCATACAGCCCAATTTTAATGAATTATTGTATCGTTTCAAAACAATCTGCTGGTCAGCTTTCAATGAATATTTCGACGAGAGGAGTAGAGAAAAAGGCATTTGGTATAGAGTGCTACAATGTCAGCCGCCTCCTGTACCTTGGTTTATTGCTCCTGAAATTAGCAGAAATGTTACTGTATTGAGTAATAGATTGCGATCCGGACACTTTCCATCGAAGAGTTATGCGCACCTTATAAAGCGAGCCGAGTCGCCGCTGTGCGAAACTTGCGGGGTCAGAGAGGACGTATATCACTTGTTGATGGAATGTGCCCGGAATGCAAACGTGAGACAATCAATTTTTTCTAAATATAATTTGTGCCGATACGATGTGGGCGTGTTCACGCACATCCTAGCGGCTCCCGCGTCTGAAGGCGCGCTCATGATATACGACATGTTTGCGAGGTTGTGACCGCTTTATTGTGGCTACAGCTTCGTAATGCGGCGTGGATCATGATCGCGCCCATTCGATTTTACTTATAATTACTTATTTGTGTTCATGATGTATAATATTGGTTAAGGTATGATGGGACTGACATGCCAATGTTGGCCAAAGCCCCAATAAATAAACATATGATTAAAAAAAAAAAAAAAAAAAAAACCCTTATGCTTGGGCAAAATATTGGAGATGTCGCTATTACAATAACAGGCACATACCTGTAACACGCTAACATCGCGGACTCTCGTCTAGGTCCAAGTTTATGCCAGCGATTGTATCGTCACTCACTCGTGTAATGTGAATTGACGGCGTTGACGCCGCCGTCTTAGTAATGTTATGGGCGACGTATGTGCTGTGGCCTGATTAAAGTTCTCTTGCTTGCTGAGAAATATATCCGAAGTTTGTGTCTCTGGACGCTTCAAAAAACACGATTTTTTGTAGCTTCTAGAGACACAAAAGAATTATAAAAACTGTTAAACGCTGTTCTCTCGTAGCACCAGTGGTCCAAGGATGTTTCACCCGAGGAACTACGTTAAGGTATATCAAGTGTCATCAGAATCGGTTCATAATTTTGTCTCTTCACAAATACCAACAACCAAATTACCATTACCATTATTAGTACAGAAACAGTTCTAGAAAATAAACGATTTCATTACGTTACTTAGTTATTTTAAAACTAGCGTTCTCTAGTTGTTTTACCTGTGTTGTCCAAATAACAGTTCAAATAATTTTGATACAAGCTACTGCATTTGCGAATTACTTACAACAGTAATAATTGAAGAAAAACAGGAAGAAAAATACTTAACGTACTAGGTACTACTATAACAAAATAAAAAAAGCATTTAAAACCTTTTAGAAAAAACCCAAAGATAGTCTTAAATCTGTAGTTTAGTTGAGTGCATAAGTTATTATTAAAATAATTTATAAATGTGTTAAATCATCGACAAACAACAAAAACTCACCTATCTTACTTCCGCAGGTCGAGGGCGAGAAAGAACCAGAATCAGTGTATGGCACTCTTCAGAAGCCCGAAGACGGTGTCAATATCCACGGACTTTTCATCGACGCAGGCCGCTGGGATTCGGCGCGGAGTTGCCTCGTTGATGCTATACCAGGTTTATACTTATACAGAGTAACTAACGCATAACCTCATTTCAAGTAACAGCTCAGTATGTTCTACCTACGTCTTAAGTCGGTAAGCCACGTAAGTAGCCCTTAGGGCGGCTTGGCAACACAACAGCATAGTTGACTCACATACGAAGAACCCATGCATTTTCAAATAATAGTAAATGTTAGATACATTTACTATTATTTGAAAATGTATATGTAAATATAACTAGTAAAAAAGCAAAGTTATTGAAACTCAGCTTAGTTCGCCCAATCAACTTTTGTTAATTATTTATTTTTTAGGTCTTTTGTGTTTCTGTTTGTCTTTATTTATTTCAATGTGTGTTACAATAAAGAGTTTTATCTATCTATCTATCTAACTTCATTAGTTGGTACATATGTACATATGTGTGTTGTTTTTCAATTCCTCTTAACTAAACCTACCCCACAGTCTACAACCTAACCTACTTAAAACCCTGTTAATACTGCAAAAACTCCCTAAAAAAATCCCGTTCTATAGTCAATGAAGAATAAACTATCTTACTAGCCATGCTCTTAGTCTTTCAGGCCTCGTATTGAGTCTCTGGGAAGAGCTTACTATGGAAATGATCCTATGAAGTAAGTTCTTGTCTTTCAGGTCAGATGAACCCGCCTCTGCCTGTGGTGTGGTTCAGACCTGTTCTGGAGCTGCCGAAGCCAGACCCACGGTACGAAGCTCCTCTCTATAAAACGTCTGAACGCGCCGGCACTCTCTCCACGACTGGCCACAGTACCAACTTCGTCTTGCCTGTGCTTCTGAATGCAGAACAACCTTCAGACTATTGGATCATTCGCGGAACAGCATTGCTCACCCAGATTACAGACTAGTTTCACTCACTCACGAATATGGTCGAGTTAGGTTCAGTACACGCTATGAATAGTTGATAGAAACGTAACTGAGGCAAAAAATGGTGGACAACCACCGCCGTCGCGGTTGAGTTGGTGGACTTAACTTAAAGCGACCAACAGCGATCAAGCTTTCGGCTATATCCAACAACATAAGCAATCACGAGCAAGCTTTATGTACGTGTGAGTGTGTGGGTAAGACATGAATAATTTTAACGCACCATTTGTAAAAAGTTTCTATTCTATAGAAACGATCATTCATAGAGTACAATTTGTATTGTTATAATTGTGCAGTTTTATGAGTGCTGTTTGTAAGTTAGTTTATTATGTAGTTAATCAATGTTTCCTGATATTATACTTACATATTCATAAATTATGCATTGTTTTACTTCACTGAGAGGCTAACAAAGGAATAATTTTAGTAAGGAATAAGTTGATTGAGCTATTTTTTTAAACTTCATAAAAGAAGTACAAAATGGCTCTATCATTATTGTGAGAATATTCCAAACAGGTTATTGGTTTATTATTACAGGTATTTGCATGGCAAAGTTATATTGAGTTTAGCTAATGCTAGCGCCATCTCTTAGCCTAAAACTTATTAATGTTAATGTATTGGAAAATTGCTACTATATTATGTGGTATGACGTATGAGGTTTACTTAAGATGGGATTAAGAACCAAAAAACTTGTAGATTTTCTAGAGGCGAAGTTTGGATATATATGTATATAGATTGAGGTATCGTTAATTTTTTTTAAGAATTAAAGATATATCAGATCTAGATATAAACTAAAAAAAAGTAATACACAACAGATTGTATAAAAATGTGATATAGAGAATTAAAGGCTAGTCTTTGTTTAGGATTATCTCAAGACCACTTTACAGAAGCAATTTAATACTTTAAAAAGATTGGTGATGGCCTTAAATTGACAAATTGTCTAATTGTTTGAACTATCCCATATATACAAACATAATATTAGTCTCAATCCCATTTTGTTTAACGCGGCTCATCCAACATTTTATAAATCGCGGCCAAAGGTATTCGTAAACATAACAAGTAACATGTGGAGGAGACCGGAAGACTGATTGATGCTGAAAAATGATCAATGATGATAAATCTTACTTGTGCTAGTATCCATGTCTTTAAGTTTCCGTTTTATATATTTCCTCTATTAGTGCAAATAGGATGGAATTAATTTTGCCGCAATTTATAAAACTTAATTTGCAAGAACCGATTTACCAACCTGGATAATTTAAATAATAAAACGTAACCAGTTTAATAAAATGATTTAATACCTCGAACTTCAGAAAAACAGAGTGATGAGAATGGAAATATTTAGCAATCGAGCTCTGAGTGGGGCGACATCTATAAGCCGCTATTGTAACTGTTAGAGGCCGTCCTCCAAATAAAAATATCCTGTAAATATTGGTACAACTCAAATATACACATTACATTATTAAAAACCAATTTTCCTGTTATCATTCTAAAGCATTTTATAGCTAAAATAACTTATTGTATTTATTGCATTGGAACAATTCACGCGTATTATCAGAAATTTGTGACTTTTATGATTTTAATAATGCATGTATTTTTAAATATTTTAATATGTAATGTACATATACAATATTCTTATTTTATTCAAGTGTTTGAAGTATTTTTTCGTTCATCAGTAAAACTATTTTAAATAACAAATATATGCGTGAAAAGTTTAATTTGGAACATATCTTTCGATTTTCTATTTACAAAAGGCTTAAGGCTGTTAATTAATGTTAATGATATTTATTGCAAAACATCATTAAGGTCTTTGGTGACTAAGCGCGTGAAACTGATAAAAAAGAATATTCAAAAGCATTCAATAATTTAAAAAGACGTAAAAAAGTACAATTTTACAGTTTGCAGATATGAACCAAAAGGCAAAAAATCTGCACACGCACACCGCTGCTGGTTTTGTATACACAGTGCTTTGTCACTAATAAATATCACTCGATGTGAACACTTGAAAGCGGTTCACATGGCGCGGCTCACAAGTGCACTGTGACCCGGAACGCCACGCAGAGCTAGATGCGAGTTGTCACGTGAAATGTGAATGAATATCACAGTAATTCTGCATAAATGTAATCTTTACAAACACCAAGACTGATTGACAAACAACATTATTTTAGCACTCACGCTCGCTCCGTATCCAATTTCTTCTCCACCCTGGATGACATAATTTATTGCTAAACGTTTTCTAAGATACAATTTAAGGTACACGAGGGTTTCTGAAATATATTATACAATCTTTAATCTGCTAGCCGAGCGTCGCTCCCCTTTCACTGGCAGGTATTAAATGCTTACAAGCACGTTATTGCTACAGGCAACACAACAACTAACCTCCCGACATACAATACAAAGGTGGTACATTCATGGAAAAAAAAACTAATTCTAAGTGAGGAGCGTTCGGATAGGATTAGAATGATGTCTCGCAGTACACTTTAGCAACGATGTTATGCTGTTGTTTATACATATTGCTAATTGCATGCTTTGCCAGACATCACCCTAACTTATTACAAATATAAACTTCGTCGAAAAGTAATACAGTGTTTGATTGCCTAACTAACGATTCGCCTATAGTTTATATAAAAATGAAGTGAACGTCCGAGTTGTCCCGAATGCACACAGTGTGTCTCGTGATCACAAAGCACGAAAGTATTCAGGTAATCATTATTATTTAAGCTTATATGATTTCTGAATAAATCAACTAGTATGCTACATGAATTTGAGGTTATTACTATAAATTATAAAACACATTATGTGCTTCTTTACAAAGTTTATACAAATGATTGGTCACAGATGAATAAACATGCGTTTGAGGCGAACGGCTCGACTCCCTCCCTACACGTTACATGACCGCGATAAGCAACTATACAAATAAATTTGCTAGGTAAATTAACCCACATACTAATCACACACTTCTACGATTTCAGTAACAGGCGGATATATTCTTAAAACATTCCCAATCTGTCGGTCAAAATATCAAAGCTTATAAATGCATGTATATTTTACAAGTTTTGTTTCATCTCATCTGACTTAAAAGTGTATTGTTTTGCAATAAAATGTTACTGTTTCTGATACCCGATTGAGCTGAATCTATCCGCCAGTTTGAAGCACACGTGGGTCGCGCACAACCGTAGAAGCACACCATAACTCGTTCCACAATAACCGAACACAACACCAGACTCTCGCCCAGTACAGCAAATGAACACGCAACAGAGTTGACTCGCGGTTAATACAATTACATAATTATATGAATCCATCATCTTACACAGAAACAGGAGTGCGCAGCTTCGCACCGCTCCTGCCCACTTAACTCTACTTATAAGCAACTCTAGTTTCGAGGAAACCAGCTAACGAGAACTATAGAAGAAAAATAATAATAAAATGTGTTATCAAAAAAAACCGTCTAGAATCCAATCGACTGCATGCAATTCAAATTGACCAATCTCAGCGAATCCAGTATCGATCGACCCTTAATTTTAACATCAAATCACACAACACAAATGAAATAACCATTCGATCTAGATTAAATAGAAAAAGAACGGAATGAACAATATTTGGGTTCGGGTTGTGGTGGCTACTCGTCTGACATGAACGAGTTCTGCGACTTGAGCTCTTCCAGCCGCGAGATCTGCTGCCGCAGGTACATCAGCCTGGAACAAACAGCGCACAACGTGGTCAGCACATCGCTCTGCACAGGACACGGCATCAACCCAGCTTTTTTCAACATTACTATTCGAATTCGCGAAATTGCTAAAGGTTACTAAGAATATTTTAATCTATTATGCACTTTTTATTTAATAAATAATAATAAATAAATAAATATTCCGGGACATTCCACACAGCGCCATCTAGCCCCACACTAAGCAAACGCTTGTGTCGTGGGTACTAGATAACGGATATAATACATATATACTTTTCTTTTGTTAATACATACTTATTATACATACAAACACCCAGACTCAACACAAGTACATAATTACAAATATTGAAATTCATAATTACTTGTGTCACGCGGGAATCGCACCCGCAACCCCTAGATTAGAAGGCAGTGCCACTACCAACTAAGCTAACAGGCCAGTAAACACTATGTATATGGCTTAATAAATAATAGTCGTTAACTAGTCATTAGTAGTCATCACTAGTATTCGCAATGCACCAGCAAAATTATCGATAATCATAGCTTATGGGATCTCTGCTAAATACTAGCCTTCTCCTTAGTCCCAAACATTAGTAAGAGAGATAACTATTTATTATGTTATTGGTCTTCAAACAGAGTTCGCTTATACGCTTAGAAATATGACAAGACTATTTGACCTTTGCTTATGACGCGGTAGAATTAAAAAACTCAGGAATAGATCGGTACTTTTTACTTTATGATCGTTTCTAGGAATGTTCGGCTAGCATATCATTCGCATAAAATCAACGCAATCTTCAATTGCCAGTTTGTGAAGAGAAAAGTTTAATACAGGAATAGCAAGAAGGCCTTTGTCCAGAAAGGATAGGAAAATAAATAAATAAATAAACTAAACGTATTTGTAATACGTAAGAAATAGTATTTCTTAGTTTTAGAAAATATTATTATTTATTTAATAACAGTGAAACCATAATTTGTTTATATTATTTTTTTGCAATAATTATTTAGTCGTTATAGACTTAAAGGGAGCCTAAAAATATTAAATAAAATACTTGAGTTATTGTCAGACATATCAAGAAATCAATCAAATCAAATCGAAGAAGACCTTCGCAAGTTATCTAGTCGGAGTCTTTCATGTCATGACCGAAAAAAGTCTCTTAAGTAACGGAGACCAGGATCCAATGAGGGCTACCGTTTTCTGACATTTGAAAATAGCAAACCAAGCGGCTTATTGATGAGGTTTACTAATTTAATGAGAATATTTGGTCTCTAGCAGTGATATAACACGTGGTAACCCCCATTGGATCGCTGCGCCAGCTACAGTACATATACAAGCAAAATATAAATACATATTCCGGGCTTTAGCAAAACATATAAATACATAACATATATATTTTTAATTTTTAATATTTCACACAGCGCCATCTAGCTCCACACTGAGCAAACGCACGCAAACGTGTCATGGGTACTAGATAGCAGGTATAATCTATATAATGTGGTGTTAGTTACACCATTTATAACTCAAGAAAGGCAGAACGGATTTAGCTGAAAATTGGTGGGAAGGTAGCTTAGAACCAGGAGACGGACATAGGATACTTTTTTTAAAATTAAATTTAGTAATATCCAAAATCTGCTTATTTATTGGCTCTAAGGCGGAACAGAATTCGCCGGGTCAGCTAGTAATATATGTATATATTATACAATTGAGCTTACTTTTGTTCCTGTAGCGTGGCTTGTATCTCCGTGTGGCGCACGAGAGAGCGGGAGCACTTGAGCTCGGCGGACACTCGCGTGCACTGCAGACAACCCAGCTGGTACGCCTCCTCAGTGAACTTATTGGCCTGCAAGATTTATATAATTAAATGTATAAATAAATATTTCAGGACATATCACACAGCGCCATCTAGCCCCATACTAAGCTTACGATAGTATCATGGGTACTAGATAACGGATATAACACATAATATACTTTTCTTACGTAAATACATACTTATTATACATAGAAACGACCAGACTCAACACAAGTAATTTCATATTTTAATATTCATAATCACTTGTGTTATGCGGGAATCGAACCTGCACCCCTGGATTAGAAGGCAGAGCCACTAAGCTAACAATGCAGTATATAACTAGGTGTTACCCTAAGTAAACCGGAAGGTACAAATCATGTCGTACAAGGAGGTAAAAGAGAAGATCGAGAATTTCAAGGGGAAGGGCAAGGAGTTCCACAGTTTGGCTGCTCACACGATGAAAGTCGAAGCAAACCGCTGGGTGCGAGTTTTTGGTACCTTAACTGTATATCGGTACTCTTTGTAAATTTAAAAAAAAATACCCAGATTTTTTCACCAAAGCAAATCAAAATCGCCATTATCTCCTAAGAACCAAACATGCCAATAAATTAACAATAAAAAAATGTCGTCTCAAAATGCAAAGCTCGGGCCCAACTGCAATGGCCATAACAACATTTAATAAACTCCCGACTTATCTAAAAAGCATTGAAAAAGAAAATTTATTTGAGAAAACACTTAAGAAATTATGAATACATAAATGTTATTACTCTGTTGACGAATTTATAAAAGATGAAAACTTAAATGACGACTATCTATACAATATAATAAATAAACAAATAGACCGGCCCGCACGGAACCTAAATACATTGCAAACACCCAATTAGGGTATATTGTGTTTCACGGACTCGATACCTTAGCATAAGATCTGCTCACCATAAATGTATCTTTATGTATAACACAATTATGCAATAAATGCTTTGACTTTGACTTTCTATTCTCACCAGTACGTGTGTGTGTTTGTTACTAAACCCGACCACAAACTACAAAACCTAAGCAGTTGGTTTTCTAGGGGCGAGATCTCTGTTTGGATAACTACAAAATAAGGTTTTTTTTATTTTAACTATACAACCTTAAGAAATAATCATTTACTTGATTATACAGGGTGAATGGTAGAGGGTTAGACAAACTTTAATGGGGGGTTCGGTTGCTTGACATCAGGCAAGTGCTAGTCAAGCGTGAGCCTATCTCATGTAAGAAATAACAATAAGTGTTGTAGGTAACCTGTTTGTCGAGTATGTCGGCAGGCCAGCCGGTGACGTGCGCGGTGAGGTCAGTGCGCACGTAGTTCTGCAGCGAGGGCGTCAGCATGGGCGCGGCGTGGTGCAGGGCACCGCCTACCACCGACGAGTAGCTGCCCAGGCACTCCACTGGAATGCAACATTATACAACATATAAAATAAAACTAAACATTCTAGTCCCGCCTCCAATGGCAACTTTGTGCCATGTTCAATCAAATCAAGGTTTGTCTCTCTTGTGACATAGCATTGGCGAAACAAGAAGAAGGAAGAATACAACGATTGTCGTTCTAACAACAAATACAACTTAAAACACATTGACGCCGGGCCTAACTTCCTTACAAATTGTTGTATAGTATAACTATGAAAGATAGACTGGTAGTTTATATCTCAAATTGTAGGCAGGCAAACAAAGATCTCGCCTCTAGTTTACTAGCCGCATAGGTTTTGTAGTTTTGTTGAAAAAACATATTGTTAAAAACAAAAATAATATAATACAATAATATAATATACATAATATTTATAAAACTTCGAAATTACAAAGCCTATGCCTTTGGTTATGTGAGTCGAGATCTTTGTTTAGATACCTACCAATAATTTGAGATATAAATCATCAGTTTATCTTTCATAGTTTTTGAGTATAACTCCGTTATACAACAGTAATAAAGCGACTGTGGCTCAGCTGTTCCAGTGTCTGCTTTTCATCCAGACGCACCCTGGTTCGAATCCGGCCCCACAGCAATGACTTGTATTTTTAGTTATGTGTGGGTTTGCACTCGCTAAACGGTGAAGGAAAACATCGTGACGAACCAACATGTATGAGGACCACAATATCCGAGGTCATGTGTCTTCCGTGGAAGGACCTGGGCGCCCACTCTGCCCAAGAGAACTCCCCTAACGAATTAATTCTGCGGGGGAGTCACGACCCTCAGTCATGAGGAAATTTTACGACTCACACACACACACAGAGTGAGAGACGACAAATTCAGGTATTGATATTGTATCGTATGGTGTAACTTGGAAGCTAAAATTGTCGGCTCGGCGCAGAAGCGTCGGGAATCCGCTTAGCTACTTGTTCTGTTGAGTCGAGCCTTTAAAATACCTAGTTTAGGTGATATTGCTTTAAAGCTTTTGATTTATACTTTTTGTCAAAGGCGTTGGTTTTTATTTTTCAATTAAGTATATATTTTGACATATTATTCGAAATTATGCTTAGGTAATAAAATTGCCAGTTAAAAAAATGTTATTAAAAACCTTGGTTGGACTTGATTAACAAGGATGACAAAACATACATCTTATTATAGGTTTTTAGGTCACAAGGCTTATCAGCTAACCTTGTATATCTAAATATATAAAACTTAAAGGTGAATGTCTGAATGACTGACATAGTGATCTATCAACGCACAGCCCAAACCACTGGACGGATCGGGCTGAAATTTGCCATGCAGAAAGATCTTATGACGTAGGCATCCGCTAAGAAAGGATTTTTGGAAATGTCACTTTTAGAGGAGTGAAATAGGGGATGCAAGTTTTACTTCTTAAAGCAAGCGAAGCCGGGATCTCCCACTAGTATATTATAGGCAGCAAAAATATATGTCTGTATATCTCAGAGCAAACTGCTTGTAGTAACCATATGTGCTAGTAATAAATTATTGAAAAGTCAGGCAATAAAAGTAAGGATGCAGGAGGGGTCGGCGACATATTGTTGGAATATGAAAAGTTGTGAATCAACTGTTTGCCACCTCTGTATGTTATCTAAACTACAGAGCGGTTGACTTTGAGTTAGAGACATTAACTTTGGAATCGTTAGTCTTGTTAATAGTAGAATTAAATAAAGCCGAAGTTAAGTTAGTAATTGATAAAGTAAATAAATTAACCTTTTTCAAAGTAAGAAAAAAAAGCCGATACGCGGTAATTACTTTGTTTTCAAGAAGCATGTTCATAATTTTGCATCATATTCTATGTATCCCGATGTGGTGATTTGTATAATAGAAAAAGGGAATATACCTAATTGTTTATGTATGTCTGATACAGCATATCACTGACAATTTGTTAATCTAAGATATAGGAAATTATAAATAAAAAAATAATTGATTTTGTACAAAGCTCGTATCAATATTACACTTATGATTATTTAAGAATTACAGCAACACGATTTTAATAAATTACTTTCGACATTTATAATTAAAACGCTTTCTTGTTTCAAATGTTCCGTTGTATTAAGTTTAAGCAAAAAAACGTATGTAACACATGTAGCCTGTATTTAAATGCTTATTAAGTCAAGGGGGGTGAGTGGGGGTAGAAAAAGCCCTCATTATCCTGCTGAGCCTGAGATAAACCCCCAGGGGAGGTAATTATCTGCAGAAGATGGCTTGTTAGATACAGGAGGTACTACATGCGCCGTTA